>APFE030733146.1:41903-60301 GCA_000404065.3 Pinus taeda | reverse complement strand
CATGGACCCATGTCGCCCCTGGATTCCCCAAAAAACGTCGTTTAGGGCCTCAAAACGGCTCCGGAAGTTCAGGACCGAAAAAACTGCTAAAAATAGTAAGTTGTGCTACAATTAAGGAAACTGAAAATGCTAAAAGAGACAATTGTGGGGGTCCAAATGGGATAGGTGGGTGGCCACCAACATCCACCTGGATCACTAGGACAGTCTCTCTATATTGGCTTAGTCTGGGATTATTTACTGAGTATTCACCTTTGATTTGTTCAATAATCAATTCTGAGTCTCCCATTATAGAAACTCTCTTGGCTCCAAGTTTTCTAACCATTTGTAATCCTAATACTAGAGCTTCATATTCTACCATGTTATTTATGCATTTAAAATTTAACCTAAATGCATGACCTTCATAATGATTATTCTCCATGTTGCGAATCCACACTCCTACACCTGCTCCTAGTCTATTCACAGATCCATCAAAATCCAAATGCCATAGTGGTTGATGAAAAATGTTTTCATTGTCAGGTGTTTTGTATTTCTGTTCTACAACTATGATTTCCTTTTTGTCATGGTCTGAATTGTACAAGATGAAAGAGTCCATATCAGAATGCATGGAGTATATAGGGAAATTATGTGGATTTTCTGCACTACTCACCATGTATTTCATCAAGGTCTCTCTATAAAGTTTTCTTTGTTGACCAAAAACAGAGATGGTGGCATATGACATACCTAATTGTAAAGATCCCTGCAATTTTTCTCCCCATGAGCAAGATAAAAATATTCCATATTTGGGTGGGATGTTAGCAACTACTATGTCCGTCACAATACTCTTTGCTGGGCACTGGACTAGAGTCACACACAAATCCTTGGTCAGGCCAAGGCATTTAACTTGGCTAGAATTAAAGGAAAATAGGTCTTTATATGGTTTGGTGATATCTAAGTTTAGTCTCTCCATGATTTTCTTTGGCATTAAGTTATGGGATGCTCCTGAGTCAAGCATAGCATTATGTAATACTTTGTCATGAATGTTCAAACAAATGTAGAAAGGAGGGATACCCCCTTGCTGATGGGTGCCCTTTACTTCAGGGCCAAACAATAACTTAGGCTGATCATCATTCAAATTCACAATATCCTCCCCTTCACTATATTCAATGTTTGAGTGATTTGTGATCTATATGATTCATTTTTCACTAGATCAGTCAAAGGGGCTGAAATTTCAAATTTTCTATCTCAGTTTTAATGTTGAAAGGCAATTGAGTTTTGCTTGATTGGATGAGATCTTCCTTAGCGAATGTATTCTGTGTGTTTTTATCTTCTCTTTCAGTATGAGGCACGTCAGTCTGTGTTTCAGCAGTTTTGTTTTGAATTCTCGTATTTGGAATTTTTTGAGTAGCAATTTCATTTTGAGTTTCAGATGATGTTATATCTATAATTTTTGCGCTAGATGTCTCTTGATTTTCCTTAGGGAGGATTTGTAGGATTTTGGTTATAAGAGCTTCTGTTATATTTTTAGTTTGGGTTTGGATTGATCTCTTAGTGGGAGTTTCATTGGTCTTTTTACTTCTTAGGCTATACTTTTTCTGAACCTCATATATGGCATATTCATAGCCCTTTTTAAAGTCAAAGGATTCCCCAGATTCTAATTGCAATTGTTGTAGCATGTACAATTCATGTTCTTCCTGAGTAAGAAAAACAACATCTTCATTTTTTATTCCTAATAAGTTTATCTGGGTGTCATCCTCTCCTTCATGGCTTTGTGAACCCTCAGCATATTTTTCCTAGAAGGGTGGTCTAATTTGATGATCTAGTATTGCATTATTTCCAGTGTTAGGATTCTTCATAAAGTTGGGGTTTCTTATTTGGGATGGTTGTTAATTCTCCAACTGAGTTTTTCTTTCCATGTTTTCTAATCTATCCATTATTATTTCTACACTATTTTCTAAACTATCTATTTTACCATAAGAAGTGGAAGTTTCCTCTTTAATGACAACTCTCTTTTCATTTCTCATTCTATCTTTCTTAGCTAATAGATTGGCTTCTAGACTAACAACATTAATTTGCATTTTATCCAATGTTTCAGGGTTTATTTACCTTAACTGGTATGACATATCAGTGTCAAAACCATCAGGGAATGTGATCAATGTTAGGTCTGGTGGAGGCTTAATATTAGCAGGGATTGCATTGTAGATGCTATTGAACCTAGGACAAAAATATTGAACTAAATCATTAGGAGCTTTTCTAATGTTATCATATTCAGAAACTATTTGCAGAGGGTTTTTCTTTCTCTCCCATCTATCAATAAACAATCTATGAAAAGTAGCTAAGTCTACAATATGATTAGTAGGTAAAGGTTTGAACCATTCGTTAACATCCCCGGTTAATGTTTGGGAAATCAAACTCATTTGGACATCAGACTCGTCAATATCATGCAACTCAAAATAGTTATTCATTTTGTTCACATGTTGTTGGGCAGTATACTAACCAGTAGCATCAAACAAAAGGATTTTTCTTTGATAATATTGGGGCATGCCATGGATTTGTGTTGCTAAAACCAAAGGTGCATATCTATCCTCCATGGCTGAGATTCTAGATTGACTAGGGGGTAAAGTGCTAGTACTTGAGGTAGGGCTTGAAATAGATGGAGATGAACTAGATGAGGATGAGGAGTTTTGTTGGATACGAAGTTGATGAATCACTAGTTTAGGGGAATGTGGATACAATTGGTGAGGTGGTAGTAAATGAAGGTGTATTTACAATATTTGAAGATTGTGCAAAAATTTCAAAGGAAACAACATTGAGGGCAGCTAGTTCAACTGATTGTTGAAGTTAAGCATCATCTATATGGCCTATCAATGCGGAGGTCAAAGCTTCTAACTTTTCAAAAGTATCCAATACAAATTTATCTAAATATGGATGTATAGGCACCATTTTTGACTCAATGAATTGAATAAAATTAGGGTCTAACACAGTTTCATGAATTGCATTCTTTGATTTAGTTCTAAACAATGAGAGGTCAAATGACAAATCAAATGGAATTTCCTGTAAGGTTGATAATTCCTCGGGGAGTGAATTTTATTTAACTAATTGGCTACTACTTGCTTGTGTTTCTACCTTTTTTGGTTTTCTTAAAATCCTGTTTGGGTCGTCAACTATGGTAGCAGGGTTTGGATTTGGATTTGCCCTAGTATAGTGAGTCTTCTTGAGATCTAGAATTTTAACTTTTTAATTGTCTCTATGAAACCTTTTACGACACTCTTAAAATGACCTTACGGGGCACAAGATAAAATTTAAGGTTTCCTTAAATTTTTATTACACTGAGGGTCGAAGTCCCCAGTATGGTCGCCAATATGTTATCACTCCAATATTTCTCTAGAGTGTTTGAGACACAAATGATTAGAGGTAGCCACAAACCAACTTTAGAGATTAGGATCAAGCCTTCCTAATTCTTAGAGATGGTTCTCTATTTTTTATTTAGGTTTGTTTAGTTATTTGATTTTAGGCTAGTTATGATTGTGCTTGGGTTTTGATTTAGATTTGGTGGTGGGATCACTTACTTAGATGAAAAGAGGGGTGTCTTTTACCATTGGGCTATGGGGTCAAATGTCAGACAAACAGGACTGGATCAAGTTCTAAAAATAGTGTCTCCAGGGAAATATAGCAAAGTTACTTCAAATCTCAAGGCTAGATGGTGAAGTGGTTTTCAATCAGATCCAAAGAGAAATTAAGGGTTCCTTAGGCCATATTATGAAGAAAGTGAAAGAGGTCAACCGGGATGGGAGAGAAATTAAGGATTCTCAAATCTAGATATTAGAAGAAAACATGTAAATGATTAACTGTTGAAAATAGAGTGTACTTAAACAAATTCTGAGATAAACTTCCAGTTAATTCATTCAACTTTAGATAACATTTAAGTTTGTGAAAAATTTAAGAAAATAACAAATTGACAAGGAAAATACTTCACTGTAATAGCTCAACACATGAATCCTGTAATGCAATCTATTTATTACTTGGTCCATTCTTCTGACTTGAAAAATTGGTACAATAACCCTTAGGTTTATGATCAAAATAAATTTAAAAATGTATAGAAATCCACACCCAATACCTCGAATTATGTATTATTTATACAAAAATAATTTACAAAATATCCCAAATTACCTTGGGAACTAATCTAGGAGAAAAACATATATCCATGTAAGAAGATAGAGACAATTACTGAACTGTTGTTTGTTGTCCCTGTTTATTAGGTTGTGTTATCTTTAATCTTTGATATTTTTCCCTTTTAATCTCTACTTTGTTTTTTGGTATTCACGTTGGATGTTCTATTTACTCTGACCTTTCAAGTGATACACTTTCATCTGATACACTTTCACCTGGCTGACCTGTCATTATCCCTTTACTGTGCCTTTTTACTCTTACTATACATTTTTAGCTTTTGACTGTGTATTTATACAGTAAGTCATTTAATTTCTCCCATGTTTCGGCATCTGGTAATTGAATATTTATCATCTTCTTGTAAATCTTATCTGCCTCTGTATACTTGGTAAAAGTAGGCTTATTCACAAAAATGTGTTTTACCTCATGCTGGAGGTAAAATAAATTCTCAAAAGTTTGGTATAAGACCTTGCCAGTAGGTATCCCCTTCATGGATGAATTATTCACTTGATCTCTAGCTACTTCTCTAATTTTTATATTGTATTCCTCTTGTGGCATTAACTTATCATTTATTACCAAGGGTTTTGGTAAACCCTTTTGCCTCAAAATTTCAAATTTAACCATGAATCTATCAATGGCCAATTGCATGGTTTGACACTTATCTTTAAGGTTTAACATTAAATTCCTCTTGGTGAGGACCCTTTTCACTTCCAAATTTGTACCTGTTCTATCAGGTATCTCTAATTCCTGCAATTCATACTTATTTTTGGACTTGAGGAAGTGTGAATGATCCTTGCAACTTCCTCTGGCATGTCCCTAATTCTGCTTTTACTCTCTGTATGGCTTCTGTAGCATGTTTTATTAAGTCAATTTTTTAAAAAATTACTTGGATGGATGGTCAAATATCATTGAAAAAGTCAATGATATTGGTCCACAATTGTTCCTTAATCTAACCTAGGGGTTCTTTCAATGTTAGTTCCTTCTCAAGGCTTGGTTCCTTCAATGTCAGTTCCTTCTCAAGGCTTTTTATTATTTCATTCATCATGGTGGCTTTCTGCACTTCTTCCTTGTGCATAATATGGGAAAGCTTGTACTCAGTCTCTAGAATGGTCACCTTCTCCTTGAGCTTGTTCATTTTAGTGGTCTGAATGGACATGTCTTACATTGGCTTGGCCAATCTACTTGCCTCATCACCTGTTGACCTTGTTGCTGATGTAGACAGTGTAGAAGCTGGTAGTATTGTATCCATTGGAGCCGTAGGAGCTAAGGATGCTGCCAAAGTGGAAGGTACTACAATAATAACTGTTGGGATAACATTAGTAGGGGCATTCTCTAGACTAGCTTGTTTTACCTGTATCAAGCTATCTAATTTCTTTTCCATTTCCTTCATTTTATCATTCAATTGTAGCACCAGGTCCATCATTTCCTCATGATTTGTTTGGTTCTCTAGGACCTCTTTTGTTTGTGGGTGTTCTGAATGAGGCAACTTTATTTGTTTCTTGAGAGCTACTGTATCATCATTCTTCTTCTTGATCAACTTTTTAGCAACTCTGATGTCACTTGGATCATGGCCTAGCTCAATTATAAAGTCCTCCAATGACTTGATCCTGTTGTCCTTGGCCTATGAGGAGGCCTTTTCTAATTTATATTGGGCTGTAATGTTGTCTAGTGAACCTTATAGCCTATGTAAAGCCATGGCATTTCCTATTAAGGTGGAGTAGATCATCTCTCCACCCTATTTGCGAAATTCTATCTGGTCAATGGGATGAACATCCCTGGGAAACACCTCAAAATTAATTTTTCTGTAGTCAGCAGATGTTTTTGGATGCTGAATAGTAGGTTACATAAAGGACACCTACATTTTTCCTTCTTTGATGTCAAAAGCTGACATCAATCTGCTCTGGTTTGCCAGTGTGTGTTTGAAGTAATGGGCATATGTTTTAGCATTTAACTTCTCATTTCTCATCTTGATCTCCTTGTACCTATCCTTAATATCCTTTTCCTTATTAGCTGGTATGGTAAAGGAAGAAACCTCAACACTGAGCTATCTATCAATCAGCTGGGTGTTAGAGATTGATGGCTGTTGTGTTTCACCTGAAGTAGTTGTGCCTTTTCTTTTTTCACCCATTGTTTCAGTGTCAGTGATTTCCATCAATTCAATGGTTTCTTCCTGTTCAGTCATAGGATTCAGCTTGGGCCTTTTTCTGAGTTCAAAATACTCATATGTGGTCTCCATGGTATAACTAGAACCCTCCTCCATGTTTCTCTTTGGATTTCTCTCTTCATTTGCTGGGGTCTGTAAAATAGGAGGATTATTCATTGGTTCCCCTAGTTCTGGAACCTGCAGGAAAGAAATTTGATCAATTTTCTTTTAAACATCAAAAAATGTGTTTTCTACATCCACTATTGTGCTATCCATGTCAATCAATGTGTTTTCCAACCATTTTGATTGGTTGGAAAACTACTCGATATCATGTCTTGGATGGTGGATGAAAGGTCCCAATTCGACATTGCATTTTAACTTATTTATGACCCCATGAGGATCATACTTCCACATAAAGTTGTTCATAAATTTCATGTCCTCCAATACCTTGTTAGCCTCAGGTCCAACTTCTGTGTTATTACATATGAAGGAGCCCAATTGTTTTTTCATTTTAAATTGGGTCTTCTTCCTAGCTACTAGGAAGTTTACTTCATCTGAATTGGTGATCTACCTAAAATATTCTAGTGTAAATATCCTCATAGGGAGTTATTTGGGCAGTTTATAAGGGGCAAGTTGGCATCCATAAACTCTAATTTATGTGTGGTTATGGTACAGATACCGGTCTCCCACCTTGCTGTTCTTGGCCAACTATAACACCCTTTTTATTTCTTAGCTTATTCTGGGTTGAGGGGTACTGGTTAGCATGTTCATGACTAGATGGAAAAATGAATCAATGAAGTCCTTATAGGTGAATGAAATGGAGTATTTCTGGATCAAAGATGTCTAATAAATAACCAACCTATGGTTTCCCTTGGTATCCAACTTCTGGATGCTGACAAGGAATTTATCTGATTGATAATACAAAAACATATGTAATAGTACTAAAGAGTACTTGAAAACTCTCTCAGATGGGAGTATTGTGAATTGTTCATGCATACTGTCTACAATGAACTAAGCATAGTTTTACATGATAGCAGGAGGCTTGCCTGGGCTGAAGATGGAGAGAAAGGCTAGGATAACCTCATCCACATGCTCATCTAAGGTATATCCTAGGATGCAAGAGAGCGTGGTAATTATCTCTCCGCCTCTCTCTGAAAAAATGGTGGAAGCATAAGATGGACTATCTATGGGAGTATGGTGGTTTTCTATGATGAAGGTCTGGAAACTTTGTGATATTTCAGCCAAGTCTAATTTTACATATAGGTCTAGTAAGTCACCAATAGATAGTGGGGTTTCATTTGGGTTGGGTTGGACTTGCAGAATTTGGTTGATGGATTCTGCAGTGATGGTGAATAACAACTACCGGTTAGGGGCAAAAATAGATCTTTGGCTAGGGATATAACAAGCATGATAGAAATTTATAATATTAGGGAATGGGTGCACTTCTAGGAATAAATACTTGGGTAAATTGGATTCCCAAAGGTGCATGCCATCGTTTTGGTTTAGGAATTTATCCTTACTCCAACAGTGGAGCTTCAGAAGGTAAGCTAGTGAAGCAATATATTTTATTTGAAAATCCCTGTCTACTAATGCCAAATGGTCGATGTCCAGGTGAGGGGTTGATAGGGGTCTCATGTCCAGAGAGGTTTGGGAAGCCATATTTAGGAGTAGAGGTATGAATTAGGCTTGTGGTTGCTGCAGAAGTAAGGTTTGGAAGCTCTGGTTCAGTGAGAGGGTAATTACAGTTTGCAAAAGAAAGGCTTTGGGTATTCAAGTGAATTACTCTTCAATTAAACAAATATTAATTTCAATTAATTAATCTTTTAATTGGACTGAACCCTTTCAAATTAAAGAGTTTTTCTGGTTTTCCCAAGAATACCTAGAATTTGGTGGTATGGGCTACAAATTGGTTTCAATGGTGAAAGCAGATGGTATGGTGGCTTCAAATATGAACTGGATGCTCGAATTAGGTGTATGGGGATTCTTAGGGTGGCAGACGGTGGTCAATTTTGGTTGCAGAGGTTCAGGGTGTTGCAGAATGTATTGAGTGACATTCATAGTGAAAATGAGCGAAAAGGGTGAAATGGGGCTTCTCCAGCCTTTTAACTGGAAATGGTTACATTTTGGCGTGGAATTTAGAAATGAACAGTGGGGAGGTGTTTTTTTGGGACATCGCATCGCTTTTGGAGGGTAGGTGGTATTTCCTTGCAAGCACGCGATCTAGCCTGGGGCTGCCATGTAGCAGAACAGTGCCCAGGAAAAATCGCGAATCTTGCTTGCTCTCGGGCTGCTAACGGTTGGACGGTGAACATGCACGATATGGATGCACACTATTGGATCTGGGGGTGGGAGATCAGACGACTATCGTGTGGTTGAGCTGCATGAAGGGAATTAGGACTAGGATTTGCTAGGCCTGGGGTTTAATTGCAAACAACTATAATTAATTAATACAATAAAGTCGGGATTTAATATAAGTTGCAGTTTTATTAAAGTGGGACCATGGGTTATTGTAGCGGGTCTTTTAACTGTACCAAGGGTTAGTGGGTTAAAAGGGGTTTATCGGGGAAATATGAAAGGAGGAGTTAGTTAACTTATGCAAGGGGGATAAAAACTTAGGATAAGAGGGTTTTTATGGGTTTTCAAGGGAAATTAATAAGGGGGGATGGTAATATTTGTAGTGGGGAATGGGTTTCACACTAGGGATAAGGGGTTTTGGATAGGGGGTGATTTTTGTAGGGAAATTTCTAGGGGAATGTGTGAAACCATGGGGTAAGAGTTAGGATGAGGGGTGAAAGGATATTTTTTAAGGAATTAGGGGATAATGGGGAAATTAGAAAGTAAGTATGTGGGGGTGAAATGAAATGACGGGAAATTAATCAAACAAGCTTATGAATATATTTTCACTCTCATAAATGCTCCTACACATGAAACATAAGATTAAGCATGATAAATGTGCTTTTGAGTGAGAAACCTTGTACATTTCCAACATTTCTTCTACTTACCCTTTATTTATCCTAACATGTTTTCTTCACTTTATTGGGTGAATTTGAGCTTGGAGGCCCTTTATTTCCTTTTCTTTTGACAAGAAAACTATCTAATTCTAACCTTATAACTTCCAATGGCTCAGATTAAGCTGATGAACACATTTTTATTCTCTACCTAACTACTGATCTGCCAAGGTTAAACATTTTTTTTAGATCTTTATTCTCTATCTATCAACATAAAATTTAAAACATGAATGAGTCAAGATTAAGCAGTTTGACCATCATGGATTGTGGTAACAAGCTGCACAAAACCTTATTTTTCATAGTAAAGTAAAAAGTAATGGCATTTGAATTTGCACACTTTCATGATTTGTTTTATTTTTTCCTTTATTTTTTTCTTTTTTTTGGGGGGTTCATATTTTTCACTTTTTTGATCTTTTTCTCTTTCTCTTTGTCCTTTGATTATTCTTTTAGGACATACCCTCTTTACTTTTTTTAATTTTTTAATATGGAAAACATTTTGCAGAAAGCAAAAGTATGTACACTATTACAAGACTAACCATAGCCAATTCAAAATTATGAATCCTATTATTACAGGACCCTAATAGTGGCTCCGCATGGGGATGGAATTTCGTGGTGAAATATCAAGAACTTTAAGATCAGTAGCCTTTGAAACTGCGACTGAAGTTACCTTGTAAACTTTTCTTCTGTGATTCTACTTTATTCATTCTTATGATAGTGAACCCTTCAAATATCACTGCCTTCTCTTCGGGCTTCAACCTCAAAATATTACCATCCAATCCAAATTAAACTCTGCACTCTTATGTACAATGAGTAAAGTAAAGTGAAATATTGTTAATCTGTGGAAAGGTAATGCTTCAGCATTCTACCATTGATAGATCTGTCTGGTAGATCTGTGTTGTCTAACTCTCTCAAGAAAAATGCATTGTTACCTCTGTAACAATAAATGACATAAGGGCCTTGCCACAGGAAGTAAAATTTTCCATGTTTGCCCTTATCTTCTCTTCTTGAATCCCATTTAAGTACTTTTTCACCTATGTAAAAATCATCAGCTTTAGTCTTTTTATCAAAAACCTTTTTGACTCTATCCTAGATTACTTGTGATTTGACATACACTTCTTCTTTGGTTTGCTGCAAGTGTATTGTTTGATTTATCCTCCTCTAGATATCATTTGGTTCTACCTACAACTCCTGGATGATCTTCATCATTGGCACTCCTAAAGAGGATGGAAAAACAATGTCCATTCCATATACTGACTGGTAAGGAGATGTACCAATGGACTTTTTAGTAGTCATTCTATCTGCCCATAAGGCATTGACCAACTTTTTCTTCCATGTCTTTTTGTTGTCTTCCAGTAATTTCTTAATGATATTCACTAGGATTTTGTTAGAGGATTCTACAAGTCTATTACCTTGACAGTAATAGGCAGTGGAATGGCTAAGGTTGATGCGATATTTGTTACAAAAGTCTACCATTTTCTTGGATTTAAAGGCAATTGCATTATCAGTAATGAGCTTTTGGGGGCATCCAAATCTTGACAAAATATTGTTCTCAAGGAATGAGATAATGACAGAGTATGTAGCTTGTCTAGAAGGGATGCATTCTATCCATTTGGTAAAGTAATCAGTGGCTGTCAAAATCCATTTATGTTGGGCCGAGGAGGCTAGGTGAATTTCTCCAATGAAGTCTAAACCCCATCATTGAAATGGCACTTTTGTGGAGATGATTTTGAGAGGTAAAGATAAAAGCTTTATTTTTCCCTTAAATATCTTACATTTATGGCAGGAGGTCACATGTTTCTTAACATCTGCAAAAAGAGTGGGCTAGTAAAAACCAGCCCTCAAAATTTTGTCAGCAGTTGTTTTCCAATACAAGTGTCCTCCACAATATCTTGCATGAAATTCTTGTATAATGTTATCAAATTCATCTTTCAGTAAACAATTTAATAGAATACCACCATTATCTTTCCAAAATAAAGCATCATCTACGATACAATATCTCCTTGATTTCATTTTCAAAAATCTAGATTTAGTTCTAGATAAACTAGGAGGAGCTTGTAAGTTTAGTAAGACAAATATGATATCTGCATACCAAGGTGAATCTGTAAAAGGTTTACTGATCTGTGGAGTTTCCATCTCTCCTGATCATCTAGGGCACCAATGAAATTTATATATAGGGCATGATAGTTCGATTCAGCCATGAGTTTGGCTAAACCTTGGCCTTTGATAAGTTTTCTAGGCTTTATTTCTATGTCATATTCCAAAATAGTGGAAATCCATTTGTCTCTCTTCCCTTCAGGCCCATTTTTTTTCAAAATGTCCTTTACTACTGAATTTGGAACATAAGCAATGATGTGTGAATACAAGATGTATACTCTAAAATCTTTAATAGCTTTAAATAAAGCTAATGCCTATTTTTCCATTATGTTGTATTTTAGTATTGCATATCTTAAAGATTTACTGAAAAATGCAATGGGTTGTTCATATCCTTGATCATTCTTTTGCAACAAGACTGCTGCAATAGTATGTTCTGAAGCAAAAGAAAAAATTATAAAATCTTTTTGAAAGTCAAGACTTATAAGGACTGGAGTTTTGGTAAGGGCTTGTTTGATGGCCTCAAAGGATTGTTTAGCTTCCACTTCCCATTTAAGTGTTGAATCTTTTCTTAACATGTTATTTAGTTCTCTAATCAATTCTTCTAGATTTGAAATGAATCTCCTAAGAAAATTTATTTTGCCTAAAAATGACTGTAATTCTTTGATGTTTCTAGGATGGGTAATGGTCAAGATTGTCTCTGTTCTAGCAAGATATTTTCTAACTCCATCTTTTGATATTATATGTCCAAAGAGTTTACCTTCTTCTAGACCAAAGAGTGTCTTTTTGGGATTTAAGGAAATACCAAATTTCCTGCATTTAATGAAAACTCTTCTTAGGTGATCTAGATGTTCATTATCAGATTTGGAAAAGACTATGATGTCATATTGGTATACAACTAGGAAGTTATAGATTTATTTAGAAAAATATATATACATATCTCTTTGAAATGTTTCTTATGCATTCGTTAATCCAAAAAGAATTTTCAAATACATGAAAGTACCCCAAGGAGTAATAAATGCAGTTTTTGCTTGGTCCTCTGGTTGAACTAAGATTTGGTTATACCCATAAAATCCATCCAGCAATGAAATTCTAGATGAGCCTACTACCCTATGAAGAATATGGTCCATTTTTGGGAGAGGATAGTTATCTTTCATTGAGACTTTGTTCATATTTTTGAAATCAACGCAGAGTTTGATTTCTCCTGTTTTCTTCCTAGTAGTGACTATGTTTGAGACCCAATCTGAATATCTAATGGGAGCTATGATTTGGGCATCATACATTCTATTTACTTCCTTCTAAATAGATGCCATAAGAACTGGATTAATTCTCCTAAGTTTTTGTTTAAAAGGTTTATGATCTTCATTGATAGGTATCTTGTGTTGAATTATACTGGTGTCATAAGACTTTAGGACTTCATAGCTCCAGGCAAAGACATCTGGAAATTGTTTAAATAGATTTATGCATTTCGCCTTTTCATCTGGAGGTAAGGCTTTTGATATTTTAATGAGTTTAGGTTTTTCTTCAGTTCCTATGTTACATTCTTCTATATCTGCTCTTAAAGGCTCCATTTTTGGTTTCCTATCTACATCATTCGAATCAAACAGATCTTCTAATGGGACTAATCCCTTAGGAAAAAAGTTATTTTTAAGGTTTAGAATTTCAAGATCATCATTCATTATTTCTTCTATTTCTACATTTTCTAAGTTATCTATTTATAGTTTAGTGAAATTAGTGGGTTTACCTATATCTAAAATATTTACATCTATCCCACTATCTATGTCATTGTCTACTGTACAATTTGTATCTATATTACAATTATGAAACTCACCTTCAGCATTCATGAAATCATAAATTTGAGAATTCTGTCAGAAATTTTCCAATATTTCAAATTTTAAGGTATGAAAGACCTATGTCTCACTTCTCCAGTGTACTGGTGGTTGGGCTAAAAAGGCAGTTCGCAGGTGCTACCAAAAGTGGCCAGAATGTGGGCTCGCATATTCTATTTCCTAGGAATGGCAACAATGTCTGTTTCCAGAAGGTTTTTGATCAAATCTAGGATAGTCTCTCTATATTGGCTCATTCTGGGATTATTTACAGAGTATTCACCTTTGATTTGTTTAATAATCAATTCTGAGTCGCCCATTATAGAAACTCTCTTGGCTCCAAGTTTTCTAACCATTTATAATCCTAATATTAGAGCTTCATATTCTTCCATGTTATTTGTGCATTTAAAATTTAACCTAAATGCATGACCTTCAGAATGATTACTCTCCATGTTGTGAATCCACACCCCTGCACCTGTTCCTAGTCTATTCACATATCCATCAAAATCCAAATGCCATAGTGATTCATGAAAAATGTTTTCACTGTTAGGTGTTTTGTATTTCTATTCTACAACTATGATTTCCTTTTTGTCATGGTCTGAATTGTACAAGATGAAAGATTCCATATCAGAATGCATGGAGTATATAGGGAAATTATGTAGTTTTTCTACACTACTCATGATGTATTTCATAAAGGTCTCTCTATAAAGTTTTCTTTGTTGACAAAAAACAGAGATGGTGGCATATGACATATCTAATTGTAAATATCCCTCCAATTTTTCTCCCCGTGAGCGAGATAATAACATTCAATATTTGGGTGTGATGTCCACAACTACTATGTCCATCACAATACTCTTTGCTAGGCACTGGACTAGGGTCACACACAAATCCTTGATCAGGTCGAGGCATTTAACTTGGCTAGAATCAAAGGAAAATAGGTCCTTATATGGTCTGGTGATATTTAAGTTTAGTCTCTCCATGATTTCCTTTGGCATCAAGTTATGGGATGCTCCTGAGTCTAGCATAGCATTATGTAATATTTTGTCATGAATGTTCAAACTAATGTAGAAAGGAGGGATACCCCCTTGCTGATGGGTGCCATTTACTTCAAGGCCAAACAATAACTTAGGCTAATCATTATTGGCTTGTTGGGGCTTGACCCAGGTTCAGAGTTAATTAGACAAACAAATCCCTGTACTATTGGCCCTTTCGGCAACAGTCCGCGGAGCGCGGATTGAGGTCTCACCCAAAGTAGTATGGGGGGGTGCTGGAACCAGATTTTCACACCCTTGAGATGTCTAAAAGGTTGAACTGGTCCAACTGTTAGTCCCTTCGCGCAGGTTACTTCATGCCCTTCCTTGCCTTGATATACTTGCCTTCACGCAGCCCTGCCTAGGGGTTGTGGGGCTTCCATGCTGTTGGAGCAGTGCTCTGTGCTATTTCCCTAATTCACACCTGAGATCTTACTTAATTTCCTACACCAGTTAGTTAGCTTCACGTAAATGGATTCCTTACGTTATATTTATTTATACATCACATTCATATGAGTTTGCACAGCAAATAAATGGTACACTTGTAATTTATACCCAATAATACATTAAACACGAAACGATACACAAAAATATGATAGAACTTATCTTTATTGATGCTTCCAATGGTTACAGACTCGACCTGCCCTATGCACTCAGCTGTAGGGGTCCGCGCACTCAGCTACGGACTACTAGGCCTCTGTGCACTCAGCTGCAGAGCCTTCTCCTACTCTATGACCCAAAGACACCCTTTACACTTTGACTCAATCTCTTAGACTCATCATGATTCTTCTATATTCATTGATTAGCTATCTTCTACACTTAGACCTTCACTCTATTTATATAATCCCATGGTCTGTGGACCATGGGTGGATCTTTCAAGCCGAAATTACATTACAAAAGACAAGGGTGGAAAAACCTGTGACTCTATTATGACTTCTGCTCCATGCCGACATATCGTAGAGTATTTATAATGGACTTGGTCAAAACTTGGGTTTTAAGCCCAAAAACATGCCTCCGGGGGATTCCATGCCCAACAGGCCCCCAACACAAACATCATGACTCACCCTCAAGTCACTCTGTCAGTGTGGAGGTCTTCGCGCAAAGTCCCTCTAACTCTGTTCGAACCACTGCAAGGTTTGCAATGCACTAAGCGGCTGCCTGCTGAATCTCCTATACACATTGTTCCGAGACCGAGGTGTCAGAACTTCTTCCCTGAACCTATTCCTACATCCCCCACATTTTTGAGATCTTGCCTTCAACTGTTGCTATGATGGTGAGGGAATTATCGATCCAAGATTGGACACGCACCTGCAGGACTGCTTTTTTGTGTCGTGTTGCATCCACCTGTTCTTTCAGCTCTTTGGCTTGTTGCATCCATGTAATCCTTTGGGTGATGGCCACCATCAACACAGTTCCTTTGACGCTATCATACTGATGCTGGATTTCACGCGCCTCTGTCTCTAAGTGCTGGATGTTGGGGTCCTCCTATAGATTTATGAGGACCTTAAATGACTCCTCCAACATTCTGGTGCAGTCCCTCACTACACTGCCGATCTTGTTCAGTCCTATTGTAATAGCGCTGGCACGCTGTCTTTTACTTCTAGAGGGGTGGACAATTGCGCCTTCAACTGTAGCTCTACGATATGAAGGTTCATCTCTAGCTAAACCTTAGTCATTTCTTCTCGCGCCTCACGCACCCCTGCTGCTAGCCTATGGATGCGTGCCTCTGCTGGTGTGTCTGCTGGGATGGCCATTTCAGGGACGCTTTCACAGGCTTCTTCCAGTACCTGTACCAGCTGTCAATTCTACTACACCACTTCGTCGCGCTACAAGTTCAACTGCTCCATGTTGATCTTTTTCTTTCTTAGTACTTGCAGCATGCGGTTCTCCCTAGCCCGCAGTTTTGTAGTAATCCCATCCTACAGAACTTATAATGTCTCCCGCGGGAGTGCAACCATGTTGATCTTGATACCCTTTAGTGTGTTAATCGTAGGCTTGTCGGCCTTATTTGCTGTCACCAGTGCCCCTTCTGGAAGCACTATTGTATTTTTCATCTGAGCACGCAACATTTTCTCTGCTGCAGTTGTCCCTACTATGATTTTGGTTGAAAGGGTACCATCCTGAGGAGTGCGCACCTGCAAATCCTGCAGCTGCACTCTGAGGGCCCCCAACACAATCTGGTTCTCTTGCACAAAATTCTGGAGGGCCTTGGAGGTGACATCGTGCACCATTTCACCGATGTTGTGCAGATCACTCTCAGTAAGGGTGATGAGGTCAATAGACAAGTTTGATACCTTGACCTTCTTACACGGCCCCATCCGCTTGCTCGGGCACTGACACTTCAGCTATGTTGATGCGGTTTGTGGGTCCACACCTCGTTCCTCTTCCTTTGCTTCCTGCCCATGCGAAGGCAACTTTTGGCCCTCGCATGCCTTCTTGGTTGCCTTCTGCACTACTACTACTATTGTGGCCTTTTACTGTTCTGTTGTTGTCTGTGCAGTGTCCTGTGCCTCCTGTGCTTTTGTTGTCACTGCCTCCAGCCTTCTTTTCTCTGCCAACTACAACATGCACAGTTTGGCCTCCTCTTTCTTCTTTTGTGCCGCAGACTTCTCTATTGTTGTGATGTCTAGGGTGTGCCACTCTAGCGGCTATGTCTCCAGTACATCAAAGATTACATCATCCATGGCTACAAAGGGTAGCTCTCTCCATTGCTTGGCCGGGTCCTTGCGCGCTTTGATATAGATGTTATGGAGGTCCACTTTAAACTCTGCAAAACTTTGTAAGTTGTTGTAGACAGTGGTTGGCAATCACGGCTTGCGGTTAATCCCCATTCTGATGTTCGTTTCAATTAACACTCAGAATATCTTACTGTGGCAGATCCGATTCACATCCTTCATGGCCTAGAGCAAAGTGTACTTCACGGCCTTCGGCGAATTCTTGTCAATTGTGGGGAACTGATTGTCCTCGGCAATTCCCCCACCATGAGCACTATGGACAATAAAAGCCATGCATAGTGGAACGTTTTGCCTTGTTCTTGGGCCTCGCAACAATTTTCCAGGAACTCCTTGCAGAGGAACTTGGACCAATTAAATTGGACCCCCTCTGCACACTACTCAGCAAGTGCTACTGCCAGCGTGTACCTCGTCTGCGTGGCACTTGCGCATAACCTTACTTACCAATATTTGGGTCACCACTCTTACTACTTTGTTGTTGATGCTAGATATGGTGTAGCCCCTTTTCTTCTTCTCCAATTTATATTTCTTCTTCATGGCCTCTGCGATGGCCAAGTCACTACTCTTCCCCTCTAAGATATCTGCGGGGTCCTCACCTTTACATGGGAGCCGGGTAATGTGGTGATTTAAGTGGTTCGTGATGGGGATGGGCTCCTCCAGCCACAAACACCCACCATGCACTAGGCAGAGCAACTACCTTGTTACCATAAAATCAGTACTAAGGGCTGCTACTTAATAAGATCTCATGAAACTGTTTCAGACCAAGCTTTAGACTAAGGTTTATCCTCCTTAGTCAGAGAGGGCTCTCTCACAGATTTTTGATATGCATTAAAGGGCAAGAAAGATGGCTAACTCTTTAAACAGTATATGAAATTTATGCTGGTTGGAACAACAAAAATAAGGCTTCTCCCATTGGGCTCATGGAGTCATACATTTCTGCAGTAAACAAGTAGCTACTCAATCATGGAAACCAAGGCATATAATATCTCAATGCTCAAAACATTTACCAAGAAGAACCTCAACTCAAAAAACATACACAGGAAGTCTGAGCACTTATGTGAATTCAGAGTGATTGCATGTTTAGTGAACTGTAAAACAAGATGAATAAAACCAAACCACATATATTCTGAGCATTTAAAACACAAGATGAATCTTGGGAAGAAAAAGTATCCTTTCTATTACTGTCAAGACACTTTACATAAGCCAATATGAAAACTCTGTTTTTTGATAAAAATCTCCAACCCTGTTACATCAGAGTTTTTCCTATATATAGGAAACAAAAACTCTACTATCTTGAGTCTCCTCCTCTAGCATGAGGGGAGCTCGAAAATCTATCATTAATTACCTTATCTATATTTAAACTGACTTATTAAATACAAAGGTATTGTGCTTTCAATACATAGAGTCCTATTCCTATTCAAACT
>APFE030733146.1:6025-38359 GCA_000404065.3 Pinus taeda | reverse complement strand
GTGTGCATGATTCCTTCTTGAGCTTTGACACTTGTACTATTTCTGTAGTGGCTGAAATGCATTTGAGAGGCATTCACTGAACGAGCTGCCTTGGATTCCAACTGTGCTGATGACTCATTATTTGGTGAAGATATATGCTCTGTTTTCACGGTCCCTGCCTTCCATCAATATTTATTTCCAAAAGAACGTGCTTGAAGCTGTTTAATACCTTTGATGACCACGCATAACACCATATGCCTTATGATTTGGATGCTTTGTGAACTGAACAGGTGTTTCTCTTTGAAATTCCCGCTCATAATATCAAAATAGCTGCTCTGCGTTTAAAATCAACACCTACAACAGTTTCGTAGCGCGCTACGAAACTGCTGTTTTATTTAAAACAGTTTGCCTTTTGTCCCGAACAGAATCTGAGAAAATCCGAATCTGATTTTATCCTTCATCCCTTTTAATTTCAACTTGAGGATGGATGCAGTGCCTGGGACGTAGATCTCGCAATTTCTCTACAAGATTCAGTTGCAAATTTTCTGCTTCTTGAAGCTGGTTTGATTCCAAAAGCATCTTAGTAAGATGACCCATTCACCTTATTGTTAATTGAAACTGTCCCAACTTACCTTCCTCCAGAATCCTTTCTTTGCCACATCTCTTGCAGAGGAGCCAGATATCTCAATCCATGTCTTTGAGAATAAAGCGCAGGCTGTCAGCATAAAAGTTAAATAGAACAGAGCATGAAAAGGATTTGCTGCCATATCCGCCAAGCTGGAAGGTGGAGTGATGTAATAAACAAGACCACCCACAGGAACAAATTGATCACTTAACGAATATTCAGACTCCTTCAATTTGCCCAACAGATTAACAAGAAAGTTTCCACTGTACTTCCAGTAAAGCAACTGGGAACTGAAATACAAGTTTTAAACACATATTTAATCTCCTCCAGCTCACCATCTACCAGAAATTTGTAATTTATATTCACACCTTTTTTGCATTTGACATCACCCTGGTGGCCTTCAACACAATTTAAGATGTTCCATACCTTTGAATATGTTGGTATTGATATGAAGACCAGATCAGAAAATGGTGCCTGAGGATATTCTGATATTCTGACATAGCCTGAGAGACAACATATTCATTAGCCATTGCATTTAAAGATGATCTTACTGCCAATGCTAAATCTAATACCTTCTCCATTACTGACACATCACACTTGTTTTCCACAGCATCAAGCACTTCAGGATGAAATTTATTAGCCCTTTTGCTAATTCTTCTCGCTTTATTCACTGCTTTCTCTAAATTTCCACCATTACGAACTGAAAGGACAAAGGATGTAACAACAAGGGCATCCCGAGGTTCATCCACTAATGCCAAATGAAATGCTAGTAGAGCAACCCATAAACTACCATTGCACGGTCGATTTGGAGCAAGTAGACTATCCAATTCCGCAAACAAAACCAAAAGCATATTTGAACAGTTGTTACGTCTTCTAAAACCTTGAGAAACAAGATATGCTGCTTGTATTGGAAGAAGAATTTCAAGGAGTCCAAATCTCCAAAGCAAACGCAGAGATGCCTCTGCTGCTCCAAATGCCATCATATAGTTCATTTCCATCATCAGCCTTTTTATTTTTATGTTTGCGCTTGGAACGCTCATCCTTTCTTTTAAATTCTTCACCAGAGCTGCTGTTGTCATTCCCGCGTCTTCTTGTTCAATTTATTGGCCATTTCATGCCAAAATCTTTTTATGAAACTTGAAACGTGTTGCATCACCAGATCCAGATGCTAAACTATCCAAACCGACTTCTTTTCTGATGCTTCCAGCATATGCCACGTGCGCCTCTTTGCTATCTTCTGAATAATTTTTTGGCTGAAACCCCTTTATTATGAGACATCGTGCAACCGTCTTTTGCTGGAGACCTAACAGGTGAAAAACATGTGTTTACTAACGTGTTGTGCCCTCCATTTTAGAACAATCCTTTCCACCTAGGTGTCAATACTTTCTCAGCTTTCATAAGGAAAGGTACACCATCCCATCTGGCATTATCAATGAAAAAGGTCACTGCTACAAATGTTGGAGTAAGGCTATCGGGTAAGAAGAGCCTTGATGTGGTTCTAGGATGAGAACAAGCATTGTTAAACTTAGTTTCATTCTTTTCCAAATTAACAAGTGGATTAGGCGCCTGTTCCGTAAGGATTCCAGATTGCCTAAGCATCTGATGATGAGATGGAACAGTGATGTTTGAGCTCAAATCTTGATTAAATTCTTTCTGCATGTCTCCATCATATCCCAAGGTGTTTCCAGTCTCTTTTTGTGAAAGGTTATCAATGACTGTCTGTATAGTTGCTTGCTTTGATCCAGGTGTTGCTGTTAAAGCTAATATGCGCAGCTGCACAGGCGCTTCCATCAATTCACGGACAACAACACAATAAGAGTAATTTCCCATTGCCCGATGAGCCTCATCAACTACCAAACAGACAAATTGTTTAACCAGGCATGAACTGGATTGGATATCCTTTTCAAGCACTTGAGGGGTTACAAAAAACACTCTCTTGCTCTGCCAAAATCTGGATCTCTGTGTCGGATTCATCTGTCCCGTCATGTCAATTGTCCACTCTTGAGGAATTCCGACAATATTATGGCATGCCTCAATTTGCTGTATTACCAGAGGTCTAGAAGGAGCAGCAAAAAACAATTTTCCCAGCAGGAAACCACCGGAAGTAATTATATATCACCACCGCAGCAATCAGTGTCTTCCCCAGCCCAGTTGGCAAGGACACTAGGGTGTTTGAAAACAATGCTGTCTTCACAATAGAAAACTGGTAGTCACAAAAAGGAACATTTACTGGATAAATCCATGTTTTGGCTGCAACGGGATCAATGCCACTATTAACACCCTCCACATTATATAAATCCTCATTGTTATCACATTTAGACATGCCATTTGAGTGACTGGATTGAGGACCTTCTGTGTATGTTTCAGTGACTTCCACAAATTTATCAAGAGTGGATTGTCGGACAACTTTGGTTAGCCTCTTAGGTAACTTGCCTATGTCACTCATGTTTTTTTGTTTTGAACTCCGATCCAGAGGCTTCTGAACATAATTAGAAGCATTAGGGTTAAAAGAAGTAGTAGCCAGTGCTGCTCTATTGCAGGCATTATCAATCTCTGCAACAGCTGCCTCCCAATCAAACTCATCATCAGTATTGGAACCTGGAGCCATTGATGGAGATTGTGCTTGTTCTTTTACAATTTCGCTGCATAGAATCCCATCAATTAGCATCAACTAATCCTCAAATTGGAGAACTGACCAATTCTGAATTGCTCTTCCTTCATTGTTGTACAACACTTTGTAGACTATCTTCTCAGGTACTTTTCTAACATCTGGAGCATCTGTCTTTGCCATTCTGCTAGACATCCTTAATTTTCACCTTCTGAAATGATTCATGATAATTTCTTCTATTTTCAATACTTTAGGATTTGGGGCTCCATGTCCTAAGCTTTGTTGCGTCAAGAGCTTCACTTGCCATAATGTTTCATTCCTTCCCATGGTGTTTCGTAGCGCAGCCAGTGCAAAATATGAATTATGCGCTACGAAATCACTTGAACATTTTGCGCTGCGAAACTGCTAGAAGAGTTCATGTGCTTATTTGCAGACATTTAGCATCGCAATTTTGTTAGTGATAACATACCTAATGACAAAAATTCTTATTGGGGCATGGTGGAAATGCGACACGCAGAGCAGGTTTAGTAGCCCTACCTTTTCCACTTTGCGCAACCACTTTCATGGATCTAATTCGCTAATCCCCACTGCGGTGTTCTACTTAGGCTTCATGAGCTTCACAGTTGATGAGCCCCAATTTTGGTACAATTTGGGCTCATTTTGGCCTATTTTACTTGCTCAAACCATTCATTTTTATTTTCTTATGCATGCATTTCTTAGTTTATTCATGTTGTTTGTAGGAAGAAGGTTAGACACTTTATCTACGTGACTAATGCATTATGATTCCAAGTTTTGGCATTAAAAAGGGAGCAAGAGACAACGAAAAAGGGGATAAGGAGACAATGAGGTGGCACTGCTGATTTTGTGGAGAGATGTCCACGGTCTTGGGACATTCCTCGTGATTCCCACCAAGAACTCCGAGCTCCAATCCATCTCCCCTCCAAGCTTAAGAAGCAGCCAACTGTCCTTCATGAACAACAGTCATAAACTGTTCTATAGGAACAGTAGTTATGAATGCCCTACAGGATCCGCAGTTAGACTCTAGTTGGACAGCCGAGCTCCTAAAATCAAGGGCACTTGGTGGATCATCGTTTTTGTATAAGTATGAAAGCCTTAGCCTTAGATAGGTTGTTGGAACTCTCGTATTGTTATTGTAATTTTGGAGCACAGTTCAGTTTTCGTTCCTTTTTGTAAGCCAATTTGGCATGACATCAGATTATGAATAAAGAAGGCAGTCTGTGATCTAGTTCTGAGTTTTCTTAGGAGACTATAGCTCTCAGGTTAGGGCCCAACCTGAGAGCCATAGATCCCCTCTACTGTAGTGTTGTTTCCATTTCATTTCCAGCACTTTAAGTTTTCGTTTGCACATGCAATTCGAATTACAGTTTGGTGATTTGGTTTTCTTATGAGTAGGATAGATTTTGCTTATGGTGCAGTTGTTTCCACTTGTTTAGTGTAGCAGAGGATAGATACCACCAATTGGAGCTCCAGCAAAACGGTTGTTAAGGCTCACTGCCATCTCTCTTGAAGATTGGGGTGCAGTCCATAACTAGCCACCAAAAACACGCGTTCCTTTACTTGATGATTGCTGTAATACAGCCACGGTTTTGATTAGATGCTTCCTTGTCATTCACACCTGCACACATACCTTCATCACAGCCTCATACATATTTCTCTTCGCATTTTGGATTGTTGTTCATTGAATTCATGGCATAAGTAATTTAGGTTGATGCATTTTCGGTTTGGTGATAGTCATAATCATTTGTTTCATTTACACTCCTCTTTCTCGTTCCATTACCATCTCCTCCATCTTGATCACTTATGCAAACATATCTCCTCGACCTTCACTTCGTTTCCTCTCCCAAAGTCTTCCACTCCTCACGTAACTTCATTTCCTAACCTTTCATTGACATAACCCCTTACCTCCAACATCCTCCCTACACCCATTTCCCATCTCATTCCTCCACTTCTGAGCCATCACTAGCCTTATCCTTACCTCACATATCTCTTCCTACCATTCCATCACTCCTCCATCACTTCAAACCTTCACGGTAGGTCATCCCATAGCAGTTTAGAGACATCCTGTAGAAACCTCTGAGTAACCAGTAGAATCCCCTGCAGACATCCTGTAGGAGGCCATTCACTCGGTTGCTGAGCTTCTGAATGTGGAAAACCTCTGTGGATGGATGCTAAGGGTCCATAGGGACCTCACCTAACCTCCCCAACCTGTTCCACGCTTTCCTTCCTTCTCCATCCCAGCTGCACAACCAAACCCTAATTAGCACACAATCACAATCATCCCATCCACTTAAAGGAAAAATACACATGTCTTTTATGATGCAAACAGTTTAGATCCATGCATTTTCACTTATCAAAGGTAACAACAGCATTGGTAGAAGTTTCCTTCACGTCATTTGCATTATAGAGGCTAGACTAGTTAAATTAGGGTTTCCTAGGTTTACATGCTTTGATTTGCTTTCAGTTCATTTTTGTCAAGTAGATTAGTCTTCTTTGAGCTAGCCTTCGTCCATCATTGATAAAGCTTCTTCTGTGAGCCCATAGAAGTTGGCTTGAGCCCCAGCGGACTTGTGCCAGCTGATCAAGTGACAGTTGCGACAAGAGCTAGTACTTGTGCATACAGCACCGTCGCTTCCAAGTTTGTACGAACTACCGGGTTGATAAAATGAGAGATAGGAAGCCCCAGGAGTTGTAGCATTATTGCTACAATACTGGAGCTCACCAACAGTCTCTAGGTGAGGGAACTTCTCATAATTAGTGAGATCCCAATCTTCAAATTTCAAGCTAGGAACCCATCCGAGGTGCGTGCCCTAAAAAATGATGTCGTCTGGGAGGAGCGGGGTCTGGAGAGAGCTCTTGCTCTTGTCAAGATGCTTGGGCACTTTAGCCTTCCCCTTCAGTGGGGGGATATAGGTGGGTAGCTTTGTTGGAGGGTGCGCAGGCTTAGTCTCTTCCTCCATGCCTTCGTCCTCGTCTTCTTCGATGATAAGGTCCTCTAGGTCTTCCTCCTCATTGATGGTTTCTATGTTAATGACTTTCCCTTTCTCCTCCATCGTTAGCCTAGTGCACAGCGGGTTTTGTAGGGACACACGTACAAGAACCATCAAATTTTTGTATTTCTTCAACCTCGGTGTGTGTGGTGATTTAGGGATTTCTTCCATAATCCCTGCGCCTTCAGGGGCATCCCCTAAATTCAAGGCCTACGCAGCCTCTTCGGTGGTCATCTTTGCAATTTCCATAACTTCCTCAGATGCTGCCATCGTGTCCGACCAGAAATCTATCACTCGCGTACTCAGGGGTTCAATCAATGCTCTGCACAGGTCAAACATGGCTCTGTTTAGGCTACATGGGTTATGCAATAGCTCAGTTTGCAAATGACCAAGTGTTGTTTGCTGGGTAGCCCTTTGTAATTTATAGCGCCTTTTGAATTTGAATTCGACTGTTCGCCCCAAATCCAGTTCATTAATGCTCCCTTGGCAGCAGATTTTCTTAAATATTTCCCATAAATCACATCTTAAATGCCTGCCACCCACTCCATTTGCTCTCAATTCGAGCATCCCATCATGAAAGGTAACTCAAACGGTCACTTTCTGGCCAACCTGCGCAACAGTGCAGCCCCCCTTGTGCGGTCATGGACCTTGCGACTTTTTGCTTCTGCGTGCAGCTCCAACATTGTGTAGCTCTCGGGTAGAGTAGTTTATAGTTTCACACCTCCTTTCAACTTCCTAGAGCACTAAGACTGTACTTCCCATGCTAGTCAGGTGGCCACGCCACCTGTATAGGGTTTCATCTGGTCATCCTTCACTTTCCATGAACAATACCCACCTTTTATTGTTACTGGCGATGTTGCGCGCTTTATCATCTGTAACATGCCATCATGGTTGATTTGTGAAGTAATATGTGGTCCAAGCCAAGGCATCGGACTGATCGATTCATGGTGATAGTCCCCAAATTTGTCAGTGTGATTGTGTGCACCCTTTTTTATCATCTTGGTTTTCTTATCGAGAAAATCTTCCTTTATCTCGTCCTCAAGCTTCTTGACTTTTGCTTCCACCCGAGCACTTTTCTCCCTTAATCACACCCTTTCTTTCCCAAGTTCTTGGAGCCTAAAATTACCCAGTTGGATTTCTTCCTCAGGTACCAAGCATTTTGCTTCATTCGGCTGTGCGATCCCTTCTTCCAAGGCTCCATGAACTGTCATATCTGCAGATGATTCCTTGCATGGACTACACATTTAATGCGGGGATAACAACATTCGATTCATACTCCAGCCTCGGAGGTGCTTACACTGTGAGTTTCTTGCATGTGGTCCTATAAGCCCATAGAATTGCTGGTACATACTCCCTGAAAATGCCCGCCTGTAGGTTCCAGTGTTGTCAGGGCAAACTTGCTTGTTCTATTGGACTTCCATATGGATGGTGACATTTTATACAGAATGGAACCGTATAAGTCAAACGGGACCGTAGGCATTATGGATGGATGGTAGAGTCGAGCCGGATGGATAATCTCATTGCCTAATACTATCAAGCAAGGCCCTTGTTTAGTGCTTCACATACTTTGTTAAAGGTTTATGCATGGATAACCTTCTGTGAACTTTGGTCTTTCCATACTCCATGGTTCCAACCGAAGGGGTTGTTTACGCCATTGCCTCGCTCGCACATGCTAATTGATTGTGTCTCCTAACATGAAGACTGTGTGAATCCGCATAGGTTTTGTACCGTATGCCTGCATCCATCTAGATAGGTGGGCATGTGAACTGTCTCGTAAGGCAATCTTGTCTGTTAATCACATCTGAGGCTTCCCAAATCACATGCGCATCACTTCCTATGTTTGCACCAGTCCTCAAAACTTCTTTGGTGCGTACCCCACCACCTCGCAGGCGTAGTGTGCAGTACCCATTTCAAATCTTCGAAACATTGCTGTTCCGACACTTCTCTTTCAAATTTGTTTAGGAAGTCATCCACCTCACTTAACCCATCATACATAGGTAGATCCCTTACCTCCATTGATACGTAGTGCAGCGATCTCGTCATCATGTTACAGCTCAGCATGGTTACTTCGTGTAACCGGTTCTGCCATCGTTCTATCTCCTCGTCAGACTCTGATGTGCAGGAGATTCTGCATTCCCATGAGATTCGTCCATCTATGGTTGGATTCACTGAGTCTTGTTCTCGCATGGTTATCTTGTAGATGTAGTCCAAATCATCATTGCTTTCATAATCATGCACTGGCTCTGTGTAGCACGATCCTTCTGTAGGGTCCAAAGGTACCACTACACACAAAGAATGTTTCTCAAAAATCATCTTGCACTTCATATTTATCACCCCATTCATGTCAGTGGCCCAATCTATTCCTAATAGCACAAGGTAAGGATTGATGTCATCAACAATCTCTATTACTATGAAGTTTGCTAGCATGCTTGCTCCTTCGATATCCACTACGATGCCCTACAATCTCCCCATAAGTAGGATCTTTTGCTGGTTCAATTGGATAGGAGATCATTGCAGTGTAGGCCTTCCCATGCATTCCCATGGCTGCTTCGGCAGGATGTTTGCGTCTAATCCTAGATCTAGAATCACTTGGTTCATCTCATATTCTCCAATCTGCATGGTCAATCTCATCTTCCTTCTCATTCGTATCATGCACTTTCCAAGCTTCCAGACTACGCGCAGTTCTCCTAGAGAGGTCCTAATGCATATATATATGAGTTCTTTCAACCCCTTTACAACCTTGCTATTGTGCAGAATCTTCATGCATGTTTCCAGGAATGTTGTGAGCATCAATGGGTCCATTTCTGGCTCCAATCTATCTTTACTTCCTGAAGTGGAGGCATCAGTGAAGCTCTTCTTGGCTTCCATGTAGGTTTCCTTAGCACGCTCCAAATCAAACTCTGGTTCCTTCATTAGAGCCTTGCGAACCTAAGTACTTTCTTCAGGATGCTTTCCTTTGTCATCCCCTATCATAATTCCACTTCAGAGCACAATATTCACATTAGTGTCTTCCTCGTGTAGCTCAGACCTCATCATTTTCAAGTTCTAAGTTGGGGGAGCTTGGAGTGCTCCTTTATCGTGCAACCTTGCTATTAGTGTGGGATAATCCTCTATCTCGTGATCAAGCAATGTAAAATACAATCATGATGGTTGCGTTGGATTTGTACAATCACGGGCATAATGTCATAGCCCTCCACAATTGTAACATATCAGCTACTCACGACCTCTTCCTGGTCCTCCTTCACCTCGGCCTCATTCGTGCCCCTGAAACCTAGTTCATGGCATCCCTTTGTTCTGGTTAAGGGGTTGCATTTCACCCTAAACTCTATAGGTAGGAGTCTAATCCATCATCAGCCCATAACTTCTATTGGTGCATTCATCATGTCCCACTGATCTACAGAAATTACAGAACAACTGCTGTAAATTCTGCGTGTACTTCTGCAATAAATGGTAGTTATGTATAGCATGCTTTCCTCCTATCTGAAAAATCATGCACCATAATGCAGGCACCACGCTCAATCCTGCTTGTGCTTCTGGTCTCAATGGCATTGGTCCTCCTCCCGCGAGGTAATTCGTGAACACCAGGCAGTGGTACATGTCATGTCCTTGACCCTTGCACTTTACGCATGATATCTCATCACGCACTTCTTGGCGAGTTGTCCTGTCTTGTTTCAAACTCTGCATCTCAAGGCACAAGTTTTTCAATTGCGCGTGAATCTGCTGAACTCCTAGGTTGGGATCCTGTAATGGGGTCTCATGCAATCTCATCGCGACCTCCAAGGCCGCGGCCTGAGTTATTAGCTTCTATCGTGACATCGCGTTCCTTAGATACAACATTAACGGTGCTACAAACCATTCACAATGTTGTCCCTCTGTCAATGTCATGTTAGCTTCGTGAATTTTGCAGTTCAGTCTCTGATCCAACTCCTAAGGGGTCTCATCTGATAGCATTGTGATTTCCTTGAACCCAATGATCAACTGTGCCTTTGACTTTAGCCTGCTAAATTCTTTGTTTAGCACAGTTTGGATATCCATGATCCCTGCATTCAGATTGTCGTTTGAATGGTTAATGTGGCATGTCAGTGCACAATACGACAGAGCGCTGACCATCATCACTTTCTTTACATTTTCATCTATAACTCCCTGCACTTCCCATATAGCTTTTATCATGAACAAAAATTGGTCCAGATCTTCATTCCCTTCTCCCTTGAATACTGACAATTTTATCGCGCTCGCCATGTTGACTTCCGGTGCTGGCAGAGGTGGTATGGGTGAAGATGGGGGTGAAGCTGGTGAAACTGGCGGTGTTGTGGGTGGGGGTGGTATGCGTGGAATCCTCTTCCTTATCAAATTAATCGTAATTCTTGGTGAGACATTCACGAGCTCTTTTTCGCCCCCTCACAGAGGTGAAATCAAAGGGCTAGTTTCTAGTTCTGTACTACCTTCATTTCTATAGATTCTCCCACTTCGCGTAGCCCCAAACATCATTTTATTCACATAACATGTTCTTCACACAGTAGCAATTTAATCCAAGTGTTCAAATATTTAACGTACTTGCCTCGCGACCCTTTGAGGAAGTGTTGTTCTTCCTCGCTATAGCTGACTGAAGTATCTACCATGAACTCAGTGATGAATCCTCCTATAATTCGATCGAGCCAGTGATCAACAATTTGTGCAATCTTATCCTCTAATGTTTCCAATCTATACACTAATTATGGAGTCCACACAATAGGTATGTTGAGCTTACACCTTCCTTGGCTATCTACTAGCTTTGTGATCCACTCGTATAGCTCAGTAAGGAAAGATGCAAAGAAACTTTCATTGATCTCTATGTATAAGTAGCAGTCTAACCACTCTTCCTTTGATATTCTTTGATTCATGTTTTCCTGTGTAGCGAACTCATGAATATTTCTATCCAACCAATCTTCAATTCCTTTCTTTGTTAGATTCCAGTGATACGACATCAGACATCTCTATGCAGATCCTGGTCCCAGCAACGGAACCATTTGTTGGCTTTTTGGGGCTTGACCTAGGTTTGGAGTTAATTAGCCAAACAAATACCTATACTACTGGCCCTTTTAGCAACAGTCCATGGAGCATGGATTAAGGTCTCACCCAAATTAGTATGGGGGGGTGTTGGATCCAGGTTTTCGCACCCTTGAGATGTCTAAGAGGTTGAACTGGTCCAATTGTTAGTCCCTTTGTGCAAGTAACTTCACGCTCTTCCCTGCTCTAATATACTTGCCTTCACATAGCCCTTCCCAGGGGTTGTGGGGCTTCCGCACTGCTGGAGTAGCGCTCTGTGCTATTTCCCTAATTCACACATGATATCTTACTTATCTTCCTACACCAGTTAGTTATCTTCACGTAAATGGATGCCTTACGTTATATTTATTTATACAACACATTCATATGAGTTCGTGCAACAAGTAAATAGTACACTTGTAATTTATACCCAATAATACATTAAATAGGAAATGATACATAGAAATATGATAAAACTTCTCTTTATTGATGCTTCCAATGGTTACAAACTCAACCTTCCTTGTGCACTCAGATGCAGGGGTCCGCGCACTCACCTGCGGACTACTAGGCCTCTGCGCACTCAGCTGCAGAGCCTTCCCTACTCTACGACCCAAAGACACCCTTTACACTTCGACTCAATCTCTTAGACTCATCATGCTTCTTTTATATTCATTAATTAACTGTCTTCTACACTTAGAGCCTCGCTCTATTTATACAATCCCATGGTCAGCAGACCATGGGTGGATCTTTCAAGCTAACATTACATTACAAAAAACAAGGGCAGACAACCCTGTGACTCTATTATGAATTTGCGTTCTGTGCCTACAAATCGCAGTCTTTACAATGGACTTCGTCAAAACTTGGGCTTTATGTCCCAAGACATGCCTTGGGGGGATTCCATGCCCAACAATCATCATTCAAATTCACAGCATCCTCCCCTTCACCTATATTCAATGTTTGAGTGATTTGTGATCTATATGATTCATTTTTCACTAGCTTAGTCAAAGGGACTGAAATTTTCAATTTTTCTATCTTAGTTTTAATGTTGAAAGGCAATTGAGTTCTTCTTGATTGGATGAGATCTTCCTTAGCAAATGTGGTCTGTGTGTTTTTATCTTCTCTTTCAGTGTTAGGTACTTCGGTTTGTGTTTCAGTGGTTTTGTTTTGAATTCTCTTATTTGGAATTTTTTGAGTAACAGTTTGAGTTTGAGTTTTAGATGAAGTTATATCTACAATTTTTGGGCTAGAAGTCTCTTGAGTTCCCCTAGGGAGGATTTGCAGGATTTTGGTTACAGGAGCTTCTTTTATCTTTTTAGTTTTGGTCTAGATTGATCACTTAGTGGGAGTTTCATTGTTATTTTTACATCTTAGGCTATATTGTTTGTGAACCTCATATATGGCATATTCATAGCCTTGTTTAAAGTCGAACGATTCCCCAGATTCTAATTGAAATTGTTGTAGCATGTAAAATTCCTATTCTTCCTGAGTAATAAAAACAACATCTTCATTTTTTATTCCTAATAATTTTATCTGGGTGTCATCCTCTCCTTCATGGCTTTGTGAACCCTCAACATAGTTTTCCTAGAAGGGTGGTCTAACTTCCTTTTGTATTGCATAAGTTGGAGTTTCTTATTGGGGGTGGTTGTTGGTTCGCCCACTGAGTTTTTCTTTCCATGTTTTCTAATCTATCCATTATTATTTCTACATTATTTTCTAAACTATCTATTTTACCATCAGAAGAGGAAGTTTCCTCTTTAATGACAACTCCCTTTTCATTTCTCATTCAGGCTTTCTCGGCTAATAGATTGGCTTCTTCACTAACAACATTACTTTGCATTTGCTCCAATGTTTTAGGGTTTCTTTCCCTATGACATATCAGTGTCAAAACCATTAGGGAATTTTATCAATGCTAGGTATGGTGGCGGCTTAATATTAGCAGGGATTGCAGTGTAGATGTTATTGAACCTAGTACAATAATCCTGAACTGACTCATTAGGCACTCTTCTAATGTTATCATATTCAGAAAGTATTTGCAGAGGGCTTTTATTTCTCTCCCATCTATCAATAAATAATCTATGAAAAGTAGCTAACTCTACAATATGATTAGCAGGTAAAGTTTTGACCCATTTCTTAACATCCTCGGTTAATGTTTGGGAAAACAACCTCATTTGGACATCAGATTCATCAATCTCATGCAACTCAAAATAGTCAGTCATTTTGTTCACATGTTGTTGGGCAATATACTGACCAGTAGCATCAAACAAAAATATTCTCCTTTGATAATATTGGGGCATGCCATGGAGTTGTGCTGGTAAAACCAAAGGTGCATATATGTCTGCCATGGCTAATATTTTGGCTTGACTAGGGGGTAAAGCGCTGGTACTTGTGGTAGGGCTTGAAATAGATGGAGATGAACTAGATGAGGATGAGGAGTTTGGTTGGATAGGAAGCTGGTGAATGAATGGTTTAGGGGAATGGACTATGGTAGATACAATTGGTGAGGTGGTAGTAAATGAATGTGTATTTACAGGTATTTGAAGATTGTGCAGAAATTTCAGAGGTAGCAGTAGTGAGGGTGGCTAGTTCACTGATTGTTGAAGGTAATCATCATCTATATGGATTATCATTGTGGAGGTTAAAGCTTCTAACTTGTCAAAATTATCCAACAAAAATTTATCTAAATCTAGATGTATAGGCACCTTTTTGACTCAATGAATTGAATAAGATTAGGGTCTAACATAGTTTCATGAATTGCATCCTGATTTACTTCTAAACAATGAGAGGTAAAATGACAAATCAAATGGAATTTCCTCTAAAGTTGATAATTCCTCGAGGAGTGAATTTTCTTTAACTAATTGGCTACTACTTGCTTTGGTTTCTACTTTTTTTGGTTTTCTTAAAATCCTGTCTGGGTCATCAACTATGGTAGCAGGGTTTGGATCTGGATTTCCCTGGTATAGTGAGTCTTCTTGGGAGCCAAAATTTTAACGTTTTAATTGTTTTTATGAAACTTTTTAACGACACTCTTAAAATTACCTTAAGGGGCTCAAGATAAAATTTAAGGTTTCCTCAAAGTTTTATTACACTGAGGATCGAAGTCCCTAGTATGGTCGCCAATATGTTATCACTCCAATATTTCTCTAGATTGTTTGAGAAAGAAATGATTAGAGGTAACCACAAACCAACTTTAGAGATTAGGATATAGCCTTCCTAATTCTCAGAGAGGGCTCTCTCTTTTTTATTTGACTTTGTTTAGTTATTTGATTTTAGGCTAGTTATGATTGTGCTTGGGTTTTCATTTAGATTTGGTGGTGGGATCACTTAGATGAAAAGAGGGGTGTATTTTACCATTGGGCTATGGGGTCAAATGTCAGACAAACAAGACTAGATCAAGTTCTGAAAACAGTGTCTATAGGGAAAGATAGTAGAGTTACTTCATATATCAAAGTCGGATGGTGAAGTGGTTTTCAATAGGATCCAAAGAGAAATTAAGGGTTCCTTAGGCCATATTATGAAGAAAGTGAAAGAGGTCAATCGGGATGGGAGAGAAATTAAGGATTCTCAAATCTGGATATCAGAAGAAAACATGTAAATGATTAACTATTGAAAACAGAGTGTACTTAAACAAATTCTGAGATAAACTTCTAGTTAATTCATTCAACTTTAGATAGCATTTAAGTTTGTGAAAAACATAAGAAAATAACAAATTGACAAAGAAAATACTTCATTGTAATAGCTCAACACATTATTCTTGTAATGCAATCTCTTTATTACTTGGTCCAGTCTGCTGACTTGAAAAGTTGGTACAATAACCCTTAGTTTGTAATCAAAATAAATTTACAAATGTATAAAAATCCACACCCAATACTTCGAATTATGAAGTATTTATACAAAAATAATTTAAAAAATATCCCAAACTGTCTTGGGAACTAATCTAAGAGAAAGAAATATCTTCATGCAAGAAGATAGAGACAACCATTGAACTGATGTTTGTTGTCCCTGTTTATTAGGTTGTGTTGTCCTTAATCTTTGATATTTTTCCTTTTAATCTTTGCTTTGCTGTTTGGTATTCACACTAGATGTTATATTTACTCTGACCTTTCAATTGATACACTCTCACCTGATACAATTTGACCTAGCTAACATGTCATTATCCTTTAATAGTGCCTTTTTACTCTTACTATACATTTTTACCTTTCGACTGTGTATTTCTATAGTAAGTCATTTAATTTTTCCCATGTTTCGACATACGGTAATTGGATATTGATCATCTTCCTGTAAATCTCATCTACCTCTGTATACTTGGTAAAATTAGGCTTATTCACAAAAAAGTTTTTTAGCTCATGCTGGAGGTAAAACAAATTCTCAAAAGTTTGGTATAAGACCTTGCCAGTAGGTATCGCCTTCATGGATGAAGTATTCACTTGATCTCTGGCTACTTCTTTGATTTTTCTATTGTATTCCTCTTGTGGAATTAACTTATTGTTTATTACCAAGGGATTTGGTAAACACTTTCGCCTCAAAATTTCAAATTTAACCATGAAACTGTCAATGTCCAGCTGCATGGTTTGGCACTTATCTTCAAGGTTTAACATTAAATTCCTCTTCATGAGGACCCTTTTCACTTCCAAAATTGTACCTCTTCTGTCAGGAATCTCTAATTCATGCAATTCATACTTATTTTTGGTGTTGAGGAAGTGAATGATCCTTGCAGATTCCTCTAGATTGTCCCCCAATTCTTCTTTTACTCTCTGTATGGCTTCTGTAACCTATTTTATTAAGTCAATCTGCTCAAAAATTACTTGGATGGATGGCCAAATATCATTGACAGAGTCAATGATATTGGCCCACAATTGTTCCATAGCCTGACCTAGGGGTTCCTTCAATTTCAGTTCCTTCGCCAGGATTTTTATTCTTTCATTTATCCTAGTGGCTTTTTGCACTTCTTCCTTGTGCATAGTCTGGGAAAGCTTGTAGTTAGTCTCCAAACTAGTCACCTTCTCCTTGAGCTTGTTCATTTTAGTAGTCTTAATGGACATGTCTTCCATTGCCTTGACCAATCTGCTTGCCTCATCCCATGTGGACCTTGTTGCTGATGTAGAAGTTGGCAGTGTTGTAGCCATTGGAGCTGTAGGAGCTAAGGATGCCGCCAAAGTGGAAGGTACTATAGTAGTAACTATTGGGATAATAGTGGCAGGGGAATTCTCTAGACTAGCTTGTTTTACATGTATCAAGCTATTTAATTCCTTTTCCATTTCCTTCAGCTGATCATTCAATTGTAGCATTGTGTCCATCATTTCCTCATGATTTGTTTGGTTCTCTAGGACCTCTTTTGTTTGTGGGAATCCTGAATGAGGCAACTTTACTTATTTCTTGAGAGTTGTTATATCCTCATTCTTCTTCTTGATCAACGTTTCATTAGATTTGATGTCACTTGGATCATGGTCCAGCTCAATTATCAATTCCTCCAATGACTTGATCTTGTTGTCCTTGGCCTGTGAGGAGGCATTTTCTAATTTATATTGGGTTGTAATGTTGTCTAGTGAACCTTGCAGCCTGTGTGCAACCATGGCCTTTCTTGTTATGGTGGAGTAGATAATCTCTCTAGCCTGTTTGTGAAATTCTATCTGGTCAATGGGATGAGCATCCCTGGATAACACCTCAAAATGAGATTTTTTGTAGTCAGCAGATGTTTTTGGCTGTTGAACAATAGGCTGCATAAATGACACCTGCATTTTGCCTGCTTTGATGTCAAAAGATGACATCAATCTGCTTTGATTGGTTGGTGTGTGTTTTAAGTATTGGGCATATGTTTCAGCCTTCAACTTCTCATTTCTCATCTTGATCTCCTTGTACCTGTCCTTAATACCTTTTTCCTTATCATCTAGCCCAGTAAAGGAATAAACCTCAACACTAAGCTATCTCTCAATCAGCTGGGTGTTAGAGGTTGATGGTTGTTGTGTTTCACATGAAGAAGTTGTGCCTTTGCTTCTTTTACCCATTGTTTCAGTGTCAATGGTTTCCACTGATTCAATGTTTTCTTCTTGTTCAGTCACAGGATTCAGCTTGGGCCTTTTTATTAGTTCAAAATACTCATCTATGGTTTCCATGGTAGAAATAGAACCCTCCTCCCTGTTTCTCTTTAGATTTCTCTCTTCATTTGCTAGGGTCTGTAAAATAGGAGCATTAGTGATTGGTTCCCCTAGTTTCGGAACCTGTAGGAAAGAACGTTGATCAATTTTCTTTTCAACATCAAACAATGTGTTTTCTACATTCACTACTGTGCTATCCATGCTAATCAATGTGTTTTCCAACCATTCTGATTGGTTGGCAAATTGCTCAATATCAGGTCTTGGATGGTGGATGAAAGCTCCCATTTTGACCTTGAGTCTTAAATTATTTATGACCCCATGAGGGTCATATTGCTACATAAAGTTATTCCTAAATTTCGTTTCCTGCAATATCTTGTCAGCCTCAGGTCCATCTTCTCTGTTATTACATGTGAAGGGGCCCAATTGGTTTTTCATTTTAAATTGGGTCTTCTTCCTAGCTGCTAGGAAGTTTACTTCATCTAAATTGATGATCTGCCTAAAATATTCCAGTGCAAATATCCTCATATGGAGGTATTTGGGTAGTTTAGAAGGGGTAATTTGGCATCCATAAACTCTAATTTCTGTGTGGTTCTGGTATTGATACCACTCTCCCAACTTGTTGTTCTTGGCCAACTATAACACTCTTGTGATTTCCTGGCTGATTATGGGCTGAGGGGTACTGGTTAGCATGTTCATGACTGGATGGACAAATGAATCGATGAAGTCCTTATAGGTGAATGCAGTGGCATATTTATGGATCAAAGGTGTCCAATAAATAACTAACCTCTGGTTTCCCTTGGAATCCAACTTCTAGATGCTGACAGGGAATTTATCTAATAGATAATACAAAAGCATATGAAATAATACTGAAGAGTACTTGAAAACTCTCTCAGCTGGGAGTCTTGTGAATTGTTCATGCATCGTGTCTGCAATGAACTGAGCATAGTTTGTACATGACAACAGGAGGCTTGCTTCAGCTGAAGATGGAGAGAAAGGCCAAGGTAACCTAATCCACATGCTCATCTGAGGTATATCCTAGGATGCAAGAGAGCATGGTAATTATTTGTCTGCCTCTCTCTGAAAAATGGTGGCAGCATAAGGTGGACTATCTGTGGGAGTATGGCGGTCTTCTATGATGAAAGTTTGGAAAATTTGTGATATTTTGGGAATGGGTGCACTTCTAGGAATAAATACTTGGGTAAATTGGATTCCCAAAGGTGGATATCATCGTTTTGGTTTAGGAATTTATCCTTACTCCAGCAGTGGAGCTTCAAATGATAAGCTGGTGAAGTAGTACCTTTTATTTGAAATTCCATGTTTGCTAATGCCAAATGGTTGATGTCCAGGTGAGGGGTTGATAGGGGTCTCACGTCCATAGAGGTCTAGGAAGCCATATTTAGGAGTAGAGGTATGAATTAGGCTTGTGGTTGTTGCAGAAGTAAGGTTTGGAAGCTCTAGTTTAGTGAGAGGATAATTACAATTTGCAAAAGAAGGGCTTTGGGTATTCAAGTGAATTACTCTTCAATTTAGACAAATATTGATTAATTTCAATTAATTAATCTTTTAATTGGACTGTACGCTTTCAAATTAAATAGTCGTTCTGGTTTTCCCAAGAATACCTGGAATTTGGTGGTATGGGTTGCAAACTGGTTTCAATGGTGAATACAGAGGGTACGGTGGCTTCAACTATGAACTGGATGCTCGAATTGGGTGTCCATAGCTTCTTCAGGCGGAGGATGGTGGTCAATTTAGGTTGCAGAGGTTTAGGGTGTCACAGAATGGCTTGAGCGGCATTCACAGTGAAAACAAGTGAAAAGGGTGAAATGGGGCTTCTCTGCCCTTTTAACCGGCAACGGTTACATTTTGGCATGAAATTTACAAATAAATAGTGGATGGTTTTTGGTCTTGGTAGGGAGGAAATATTTTTGGCCATCGCACCGCTTTTGGAGGACAAGCAGTATTTCATTATGAGCATGCGATCTAGCTTGGGGTTGCCACGTAGTAGAATAGTGCCCAGTAAAAACTGTGAATCTTGCATTCCCTCAGGCTGCTAATGGTCGGACGGTGAACGTGCATGATATGGATGCACATTGTTAGATGGGGGTGGGATTTTGGATGGTTGTCACGTGGTTGAGATGCACAGAGGGAATCAAGACTAGGATTTGTGGGGCCAGGGGTTTAATTACAAACAATTGTAATTAATTAATACAATAAATCTAGGGTTTAATATAAGTCGTGAGTTTATTAAATTGGGACCAGGCGTTATTGTGGCGAGGTATTTTAATTGCACCAAGGGTTGGTGGGTTAAAAGGGGTTTATTGGGGAAATATGAACTGAGGAGTTAGTTAACTTATGTGAGGGGATACAAACTTAGGATAAGAGAGTTTTTATGGGTTTTGAAGGGAAATAGGGAAATTAATAGGGGGGCTGGTAATATTTGCAATGGGGAAAGGGTTTCACACTAGGGAAAAGGGATTTTGGGTAGGGGATGATTTTTGTAGGGTAATTCCTAGGGGAATCTGTGAAATCATGGGGTAAGAGTTAGGATGAGGGGTGAAAAGGTATTTTATAAGGAATGGGGGGATGATGGGGAAATTATCAAGTAATTTTGTGGGGGTGAAATGAAATGATGGGAAATTAATCAAACAAGCTTGTGGATATCTTTTCACTCTCATAAATGCTCCTGCACATGAAACATATGATTAAGCACGATAAATGTGTTTTTTACTGAGTAACCTTGTACATTTGCAACTTTTCTTCTACCTACCCTTTATTTACCCTAACATGTTTTCTTCACTTTATTGGGTGCATTTGAGCCTGCAGACCCTTTATTTACTTTTCTTTTGACAAGAAAACTATCTAATTCTAACCTTATAACTTCCAATGGCTTAGATTAAGCTGATGAGCACATTTTTATTCTCTACCTAACCATTGATCTGCCAAGGTTAAACAGTTTGGCTAAATCTTTATTCTCTATCTATCAACACAAAATTTAAAACATGAATGAGTCAAGATTAAGTTGTTTGACCATCATGGATTGTGGCATTTCTAATAGGTTGTGCACAACCTTATTTTGCATAATAAAGTAAAAAGTAGTGGAATTTGAATTTGCAAACTTTCATGATCTATTTTTTTTTGTTCATATTTTTCACTTTATTTAATCTTTTTTGTCCTTTGATTATTATTTTAGGACATACCCTCTTTACATTTTTTTATTTTTTTAATATGGAAAACATTTTGCAGAAATAAAATTTATGTACAATATTATAAGACTAACCATAGCCAATTCAAAATTATGAATAAATATTATTATAGGACCCTAACGCAGTAGTCACTTATCTTTTTTTGGTAGTTTCATTTTCATTATATAAACGACTAATTTAGTAGTTTATATTCATTTTATTTACTTTCATTAATAATCATTATAAATGACTAATTTAGTTTTATATTCATTTTATTTGTGTTCATCATTAATCAATATAGCCTACTAATTAGTAGTTTTAGACTGATTTTATGTGTTCAAAATTAATCAACATAAATAAAATGATATGGTTTTGCGACTGAATTTAAAAAATGGCATACAATGTGCATGTTCATCTAACATAAAAACACGTAGTTGCATATCTTAGTTACAATACTAAACAATATCAAGTGCAACTATAAATAATTTCAACCACATAAATTATATTATATGAAATGTTAAAGTATTACATTATGAGTTTCCAACTTAATATTGGTTGGACTACAATTTACACATGAAATGGTGTTTCATCACTTCAAAACGTTATCATTGTGTTGACAAGGCATTGTAGGTGAATTCACCAACTCTGAAGACTTGGCCATTAGTCTTTATGTGTGTGCCTTTTGTGGGATATTGACTCTAAGGGTATCACTAGACCAGCTCTCTTGTCTCTCTCTTTTTGCATTTGTTGCTCCACTGTTATTACTCTTAGCCTCTTTCTTCAATTCCTGCTTCTTACCATCAATACTGAGTTCATTTTTTGATAACAAAAGAATATGCAATGCAGAGTGTAAGACATGAAATACAATGAACACTAAAATATAAACTAAATATACTATAAAGAGTTTATACAACATATACCTCGACATTAGCAATGTCAAAGCCATTTTTCCCCATACAAGAAAGAAACTCAAACAAGAAAAAAAGAAAATAAAATGCCACTATATAAAATAACACCTAAGTAACTTAGTATTCAACGCGGTAGTCTATAACGCGACTTTTTGAAAGTTTTTCTGGCGGATTTTTCCGGTCAAAATCCGGCAGCAATTCATTGGAATCCCAAGTTTGATAGCTAGTTTCTGCATAATCAATGGCTCCCAGGGGTTTTTCAGGGCGCTGAATCTAAATATGCAGTTAAAAAACCATTTTAACTCTAAAAATCAAGATTTAACCTCATTCCTTCGGCCGGATTCCGTCACCGGAATCTCCAAAAAATCGCATTATAGACAACTCCGTATTCAACCTTCAAAGAAATCTTAGGCACAACCACGCCCACTAAGTTACATGCTAAAAAGCTAAAGTTGTAGATAACTTGTGAAAACAAATAATCTGAGGTGTGATGTTTAATTCTTGTCATTTTATTCACAACAACATTTCATTTTCTAATGAATGAACTTGGTCAAGTATATAAACAACATGTGCTCAAATAACAACATGAAAGTAAACTTTTTGATTGTCATGAATTTTTTTAACAAAAAAATAGCTAAAAGGGTTCCAATCTAATTTCATCTTCAAGCTTTGGTTGTTGTTAAATGGACATGATACAAAGTATTTTCTATTTCATAGTTAAAAAACAACAAAATCAAAAGAAACGTTCAAAATACAATCAAACAATAAAGAGAGGATATCATGGAATGGAGATTGCAATTATAAAATATTTGTTTACCTTTCCACTGATGTCTGTCCTGAAATTCATAAAACATTTGCTTGCCCAAAATAACCATGAGGTGAAAGAATCACAACATTAAAAACCATAGGAATTGCTACTATTTTGTTTGGAAAATCCTTCTTAGTTGAATTTGGAGGTAGTTCTTTCACGATCATCTATTTAAGAACAATAAGGAATACTTTATTCATGAAATTGATATGATGGTAGAAATTTCAAAAATCATACATAAAAGATTATGTAAAATATTAGCAAATGAATTTCAAAACAAGAAGATTGCAGACAAACTACATCATAATATGGTGTTTTTAAGAATACAGTACTCACTTTATAATCTTACAACATAATTAGAAGGAGTTTGTGCCACATGGTGAGCTCTATAATTTATCCATATGTGGGCAGAAATCTTTATGGGAAGTGAAAATAACACCCATAAATCCATTTGGATGCATTGGATTCTAGGTGAGGAAATCATAACATCGTAGCAGTTTCATATTTACAAAATAAACAACACGTTGAGCATTGACAAGCATATTAATAACAAGAAAAAGTGTCTTATGACCAATGCCTATATAAACATTTATAAATCCCATGATTCTAAAGTTTTAAGAAGTCAAGACATGATCTTATGAAAAAGATATTATTACATCTTTCACAAATGGTTATCTCAAGATAAATGAGCAGATATTGTTGTAAGTATAGTGTACACCACCCTTTCCATGACATCAGAGGCAATTCAATAAGCTTTAATTACCTGTTCACTTGTAATAAGAGGAAAAACTTAAGGAATGCCCCATCTTACACACATGGCCATTGTGGACTCCCACACAGTAGAGTAAGTGGGAAGCATGGGGTTATGGTTGAGGCCTGACTGCCCACAGTTAAAAAAACACACTAGCAACAATAATAATACCTTTCATTTTCATGGCCACATTAAATATTTCCATGGTTGGATCTCCCTTCAACGTGAGCAAATATGTTCACTTCATGGCACAAAAAATATGAACAATTTTTTTTTAACAAACCAAATTCTAAAAACACCTCATCGGCCATGCCTAAATTCATATGTCTGCAAATGTGGTTGGATAGAAACAAAAAGTTTAGTGATGTTGATGGAAACAATACAGGCTAATGGAATGAAGAGGAATAATATCCAGATACTAGAGCAGGAGGAAAAGAGTTGGATCAAATATCTATTTCCAGGAGGGATGGCACATCGAAAATGTATCCTCTAGAAAATGAGATCAGTGGAGATGTGGCAAATTTGAATGGATGAGGATGAATCCAAAAAATGGCAGATCCCAAAAAAAATACCCTTTCTCAACAGACTCAAAGGGTAATCCATTGGTCGGTGTGGGGGTGGGGATGTGTTTGATCCTAGGGGGAAATAGAAACAGTTGTGGGTGGGGTCTCGGGAGGCATAAAATAACTGATCAACTGATATTCATAGGAGATTCTTCTCTTATTATGACATACATGCCAAATTTATCCAGTCCATTGGTTCTTAATCATGCAATAATAATCTCAAGAATCAAACGATAGGAAAAATATGGTTTGATTTCATTGATTTATACCATGTGTTAAGAGGACTAAACCAAAAGGTAGATCGCTCAAAAAATGAAACATCTTTCCTAAAAGCCATAAAACTAGTTACAAATGGAAGGAACATCACACCTCATTGTCCCTATACCCTGAGCTCTAATTATGATTTATTCAAAGTTTAATGCGCGAGACAGAAAATCGATATCAAATTTCATATGTCAAGACAAGAAGAGGCATGCAAGCTTGTGGCAAGGATTAGCATCAATATTCCTGTATACAAAAAGGTGTGACCACCAAATACCAGAGAAAATTGTTTTTAACATGTCAGTTAGCTCCATAACAACAAATGTAGATGGAATTGACCTATTGAATGGGTTTTTGTATTGTCATTTCTAAATATTTTACAACTTGTCTTGTTGGATAGTGTATGGAAGGAAGTATGTTAGATCCTTATCCTTCCTTCTCTAGGGACTGGTGTCAAGCATCAAGAAAGTGTATTCACAGGGCAATGACCACTCTATATTTTAATGGATGAAAGATAAATCATAAGAAAAAAATCAATTCATCAATATCCACTCCTTTAGCTTCATAATTACAATCCAATTGATATTACAAGAGGAGAATCAATGCTTGGTACACCGAGATGTTAGAAATAGTAAACTTACAAAAAAATCAAAATTCTCAGCTACAAATAGATTGTGCAAGGACTTAGTGTTTAGTTCAACCATGAAGAAATATCTGTTATGGGATTGTTATGACAAAATATTACCACTATCACATAAGTAACCAATTCCTATTTTTAGTGAAATATAATTCCAACATAAGGGAGGATTCCCTTATATCCTCAAGGAATCCTTAGGCGAGACAAAATAAAGTCTAGGGCCTTCTATACTAACTATGTTATGAAATCAGCTCACAAAAAGATAGAAAAGATAGATCAATGCCTTATAAATAAGCCTCTTTGAGGGGGCAACCTCCTTTACATTACAAAAATGAAAAATTCTTAGATGATACAAATTACAAGACCTCCTTTCTATATATATGAGTCTAAGGGGTCATAATATAATCAAAGTTGACATAACAATAATAATGTAAGGGCACAATAATAACAATAGTGGGCTTCTATGGGGCACAATAATAACAATATGGGGACTACATGGGCACAACAATATAATAAGGGGTTGTACTAATAACAATAAGGGGTTACACTAGTAGTATAGGGACCTAACATGCCCCTCTCCTTCAAAAAGTGGTGTCCTCAATGCTTGAGTAGTTCTTGATGCTTCTGTATAAATTCTTGTCCTCCCATGTGGAATCTTCAGTAGGTAAGTTCCTCCACTTGATGAGATACTCTGAAATTGATATATTTCGTAGCTTTCGATTTCTCAGTTCTGTGACTGCTTCAGGTTCCAATATGATTTTTCCCTTTTTGTCAAGTTCTCGTAATACTGTTTGAACTAGGATCTTCTGCAACTTTTGAATGAGTTCCCACTCCTTTGGACATATGGATATACGTAAGGCCTAATGTTTGGAGGAACACTTCATGGAATCAAATGAATAGCATGATCACGATCACGAATAGGTGTGAGGCCTTTGGGAGTCTCAAATACCTTAGAATGATTGTCCAAAACGTTTTGGAGATCTGGAGAAATACATGATTTCGATATGGGATCCTCTAGTGAACATAATTGTGCAATTACACCCCATTGTTCTTCATTTAGAATCTTTGTCATGATGTTAAATTTGATTATCTTTCTAGGTTTTCCTTCGATACCCCAAAATTCAACTTCCTTTCCTTCTCAAAAACATTTCAAGAAAAGTTCTTGAAAATTAAAAGCTATCGTACCCAAAGATTGTAGCCATTGGACTCCTAGTAAAACATCAGCACCACCCATTGGAATGGAAAGCATTTGGCTATTCAATATATATTATCCCATGGATAGCTTGATATTATGGCACTTTCCAGAGCAACTTGTGGTTCCTCCACTTGCAACCATCACTTGACACTCCGATGTTGGATATAGGAAGCAATTCAATTCCTTAGCTATCTTACAATCAATAAAATTATGGGTACTGCTCAAATCAATCAACACTCTTACCTTTTTCTTCTTGATATGTCCTCATATATTGATAATTTTATGAGTGGTAATTTCTTCCAATGCATTACAAGATATGGTCAGATTGATTTCTTGAGACTGGATGTGATCTTTCAATTCTTTAAAATTTTTCTTCTTGATATGTCCTTCTATATTGATAGTTTGAGGAGTGGTAATTCCGTCCAATGCATTACAAGATATGTTCGGTTTCATTTCTTCTTTCACAGTGTGATCTTTCGCTTCTTGAACCTTTTTCTTCTTGATATGTCCTTCTATCTTGAGAGTTTTAGGAGTGGTAATTCTTTCCAATGCTTTACAAGATATCGTCAGATTCATTTCTTCTTTCTCTGGTTGGTTCTTGGTGTATATACTCTTCTTTTGACATTTCTTCTTTCTCTGGTTGGTTCTTGGTGTATATACTCTTCTTTTGACATTTCTTAATCCTTTTTTCCTCCTCTCCACAATCAATATAAAATAATTTCTTCTCAGCACACTTATGACCTTTAATGTATTTGTTATCACAATTGTAACAAAGCCCTTTTTCTCTTTTTCTTCCAATTGTTGTGGTGTAACCCTTGTAAGTTGTGTGGAAAGGCTAAGAGAAACAACACTTCCATCTTTATAGTTGTGAGGGGTAGACTTCCTTGTTGCCATAATTTTTCTTTCCACTTTGTAACAAAGCCCTTTTTCTCTTTTTTATTCCAATTGTTGTGGTGTTGCTCTAAAGAAGGCGTTGATCTTTGTATCCTCATAATGTGTTATCATTTCCTCAAGGAAAATTGACCACGTAACAAGTTGTTACAAGAACAAAGCCCTTTATACTATAAAAATTGATCCAGTTCTAAATATGAAGCTACAATACATACCTTTTGTAACAGTGGTACACCATGTAGATCAAAATATTGCTCCATCTGTAGTATCCAATTCACTAGATCCTTTCTATCAAACTTCCTCATATCACATTTTCTTGATTTCAGGAGCTCGATCTTGAAATGGTTGTAACTCTGTACTTTTAGGTCTCAAAGTTCTGAAATTGTCTCATGCAGTAACCTTCTAAGTTCTTTGTCTAACCCTGCAAGTCTGATTAGAATTTGATTCTCTAAGAAAGAGTTATGTCCAATCTCCTACAATGACCTGATTATATAATGTTTCAGTAGAGAAAACTTGTACGACATGCTATGTGTCATTGTTTCAACCTTTGAGTCTAAAAAATATAAACAGGAAACTACAGTTCGTCCTCTTTCTGAAAATTCTTACGAAATTTGAATCTGATTCTCAGAGAGAAAGTTATGGCAATTTTCCCAAGGTCACTTGTTTAAGATGTAATTTGGGAGTCTGTAAAAACCCTAATTGGCTCAGATCATATATCAGATAATATAGCGAGACAAGACCTGAAATTCAGACCTGAGTTTTACTCCGCTTTCTTCTCAAATGGGTTTTTTGTTTAGCTTCTGAAACTTTGTAGCGAACAAGTTATAGCAAAACTTCCACGATAACCTGTTTTAGATGAAATTTTGGAGCTTGCAAAAACCCTAACTTCCTCAGATCATATCGCCAAGAATATAGCGAGAGAAGATCTAAAATTCGGACTCGAGGTTTAGAAATATTTTCTCTCAAATATTTTTTTTCATTAGCTTCTGAAACATCGCAGGAAACATGTTATAGCGAAATTTCCACGATGACCTGTTTGGAGTAGAAAAACCCTAGAATCCAAAGCTCTAATATCAGATGTTATGAAACCAATTAACAAAAAGATAGAAAAGATAGATCAATGCCTTATAAATAAGCCTCTTCGAGGGGGGAACCTCCTTTACATTACACAAATGAACAATTCTTAGATGATACAAATGACAAGACCTCCTTTCTCTATATAGGAGTTTAAGGGGTCATAATATAATTAGGGCTGACATAGCAATAATAATGTAAGGGAACAATAATAGCAATAGTGGGCTTCTATGGGGCACAATAATAACAATATGGGGACTACATGGGCACAACAATATAATAAGGGGGTTGTACTAATAACAATAAGGGGTTACACTAGTAGTATAGGGACCTAACAAACTACTTATTACTAAAACTTAAACCTAACATTTAAGGTAAGAAATAAAATGGTTTGTGAAGGGATTTTGCATATTTAGCATATAAACCTTTTAAGACCATTTTGGGATGTTTATAAAGTTAGAATAAGTCAAGGAGTAAACCACAAACACCACAAATGAAGTATGGCTATTGCAAAAATTGCAATTAAGATAGTATATTTCAGAACACAATTTATTACAACACCAAATAAATTAGCCCTTGAACTTGAATCCCAATTAAAACTAACGCTGGAAAGAAAAAATACACTATATTTTAATTGACATACAAATTCCGAAATTAAAAGGGTAGATAAAAGCCCTAAAATGCAAATTGTCCAACCCTACGAAGGATGTAAAAAAAATCAGCGATACAAGATATGATGAATGAGTCTATTTTCAACCATACAAATTCTCAAGTATGATAGTAGTATTAAAAAACTCAGAGAATATTATGGGTCAATTTTAGGATATGGTGTAAGTTCTTATCAACTCAAATAAAGTTAGAACAAATTATGTGCATGAACAAATAGATCTCTAACTTGGGTTTGATATTGTGGTCTACCTTGTTTAGGATGAACTGTTATGGGTAGTAGCATGGCTTCATGAAGCAACAGAAGACCAATACTACTTGAACTAGATGATTGACAATGCAAGTCCACTTAGTGGGAAAATGTAGGACATGAATGAATTTAGTTGGGATAATAAATATGCAAGGGTCCAGGTGCTTGCACCTAAAGTCATAGTGCAATATCAATAAATAAACCAATTTTCTAATGGATTTTTATCTAGTTATAAGTAGTATTTTCCATCAGCTTACATTGCAAGCTCCATACCAATGGCCAGATTGGGCTACTCATAAACAGAATTAGTTTGGATCAAAATTGAATGGACAATTTGCATTGTCTCTGGTCTTTGTCATCATCTTCATCATGAGAGAAACCAACATCTTCATCATGGGCTTCCTAAATTTCAGAATTAGACTTGTCAAGAAACAATTAGAAGATTTTCAAGGAAGTTTTGGAAATATTTGTTTAACAACAATGACTACCTAAATTTGGAGAAATTGTCATCAATTAATGAGGCATCAACATTTAAGTTCATTCCACCTTTGCAAAAATAGCAGAATAGCCAATAATATTAGTACATCTTCATGGAGCTAACAAAGTCATGGAATTTTTGAGATGTTTCAATTACTTAACAATGAAGAGGAAAGGAATATCCATGTTCTAAAATCCCAACCAATGAAAAAATTCTCATTTTGTAGAGTTGTTAGTGGTCAACAATGTGGGTTCAGTTTCAAACCTATGACTTTGTCATGGCCCACTCAAAGTTGGTTGAGATAAGAGCCCCAAGGGTATAGTTGTTCACATCACAAGGTTGAATATATTGTCAAATACTTCACATTCTTTAATGAGAATTGGTACAATTTTTTTTTCATTTTTATTATTTATCACCGTGATAAAAATGGTAATACTCCATTCATTTAATTTATTTCTAAAAAAAATCAAAATATATGTTTGGAAATGGATTTTTTGAAGCCCTGGTCAAGGGAAACATAAGAGCTTGAGTCATGGCATAATGTCTACAATCTTGCAAAATGTGCTTGACATGACAAAGGTTGAGATGGACCCTATAACATGGATGTTGGTAAACCTTAGGCATATTACATGCTAAGGGGCTTTCACGGGGATGGTCATACATATTGGGCACACATACAATGTGGCAAGTCGAGACTAGGGCATGGGTTCACACACCATGTAACAAACTAAAACAAGGGTTGTGGATGCACATATCAAGTTGTGTATGAATATTAGTTTTAGGCTCATACATTGTGTGATAGACCTATATAAGGATCATCAACACAAATTGTGTGGTAGGAAAAGGAATGACCATAATCAAGTAACCAACATATTCTTAAACAAATGGTCAGAAGAACTATGGACTAGGTGGATGAGTGCACTTGATACATGATGAAGCAATCGATATATATAATGAGAAAAGGGAGAATATTAGGTGTATGAAGTTCCAAGGGGGTCATATGGAGGTTGATTAGACAAGTTATGCCTACATTCTAGTTGTGCAAAGCACATGATGTTGGATGGTAGAATGAATTATATGACAAACCAGGTGGTATTGCAATGAAGCAAGTGACACATATTTTGACATCAACTTGAAATGATATGCATGTGTCGACATGAGGTGTGTAGGAGGATGCACAAGAAAACTCACTAAGTTGTGGACCACACAGAATTTGGGTCAACTTGACTTCACATGTGGATAAATATTGCAATGTGACATGATTGGCCTATGCCATATGGAACATTGCAACATTCAAACTTATGGAGCAATCTCATATATATGCGTGATATTTTTTGATATGTGAGACAAGTGATGGAAATAGTATAGGAGACATGACTCTAGAAGGAATGGGGCATCATCTTGATGACATAGAATGACAAGTAGATAGAGAAGTAGTGGACCAAATACTAAAGAGGATGGTTCATCGTGTGATATATGTCATGGGTTAGTTAACTAAAATATTTTTTTGTTAAAATTGAAGCTTACCTATAAGACTTGTTGGTCTTAGACATAATCGAGATAGGATATGGCAAAGCTAATAGCCTTGCCATCTTGGAATGACCTTGTCTAGTTCAGAAAGTTGGTGAATCAATTAGATGTTGTCTATGCTAAGGAGAACATTTTGTAGAATAATATCCAAACAAGGTGACTTGATTGAATGAGTTGGTGAATCCTACCAATGTTGGGTCGAATGTTTTACAAAGTAAGATGCAAGAACCACATTCACCATAAGCTTTGCAGATGGTTGGATCATGCTAAGAATTTTTTATGAGTGAAGCCAGAGATGGTTATGCAAAACACATTGAGAAGAACACATAGAATGACCAACAATAGGTTGCAACAATAATGGAGTGATCCAACATGCTTACAAGGAGAGGTAAATTGATCAAGGGCTTCTATTGCTCACAAAATCATTATGTGAAGCATTATCAATAGTCAGGAAAGATGGCATGATTTATGGAATCAATGGAGGAACAAGAAACACCAAGCAAGGAAGCCAAGGTCTTGGATGAGACGATTTAATATTGGTGATTAGAGGATAGCGTGATTAGGAGAGAGGGTGCTCAACTTTTCTCAAATGGAACTACTACAAAAATAACATAGCCAAAGAAAACAAAAAAATATGTTGTGTGTTTCCTTTGAAATCAAAACCTCTTGGCTAAAAACTACTCATGGGAAGACATGTTAGCATAATTGGTTGAAGAAAATGAGATATGACCCATATTAAGTGAGAAGGAACCTGCAACTTCAAGGGAGATAGTTCTGGTCCAACAATTCTCATAGGAAGTGTTCAAAGCATTGAAAACATTGGAGGGTGCTTTACATATGGATGACGCTAAATAACCTTGGAAAAACAAGGATGTGCCATGGGTTTGCTTCATAGATGAAATGACTTGAAATGGGTTGCCAAAAATTTAGAACAATGGATTAGTATTTGTTGTCGCAAATGTCTCTCATAGAGGTAGGTTGGTTTTGGTCAAATCCATTCTAGAAAGTATCCTTATTTTTTAACACTCTTTCCTCAATCTCAAAGAGTGGTAGAAAAAATTTGTTGTAACAATTTCCTCTAGAAAGGGTGCTTAAACTTTAAGAGGTATCATTGGGATGGCTAGGAAAATATAAAAAAAACTAAGGCTAGGGGAGATTGGTGATTGAAGCATATTTTACCTTTGGGTGTTGTTGTGGACACCAACAACCCCCCTCTTTTGTTTGATATTAGCAATAACACCAAGAAAATAGGGGACCCTTAGTAAAAATTCAAACAAACATCTCTAGGAACATTTTTGTTTTTCCTTAGAATTTTATCGCAACAAAGCAAGGAAACATTTCTTTTATGGGCATAACAAACTACGAAGGAACGATGAGAAATTCATCACATCGCATTCACCATAAGCGCCCCTAAATAAAAAACTTAAGAAGTCTCCGACGACCGATGTGCGACATCACATATCACAACATCGCGTAAAGTGGCACACAATGACTAATATCTACGATCTGCGATCTGCGATGATCCGATATTGCGATACCACGATACTATAAACACAAATTTGCGATCTGCGATCTGCGATGAGTGCGAATTTTTCTCGGCACAGTATTCAAGGAAAGTTGCCCATTAATCAGAATTAAACACGCACCTTAAAGAAGGAAATTAATGATTGTACGAATGACTGCTTTTTGTTTTTCGAAGAGTCAGTTCGCTTTGAATGTCATAATTATGCACACATAAGATCTGAAGCTTTCATGTCAATCTTTATTTCCATTACTCTTTTCCTTTACGCAAACTATAAAACA
>APFE030733136.1:0-35251 GCA_000404065.3 Pinus taeda | reverse complement strand
AGAAGGTAGCGGGAGTTCCTGATTCATCAAGCATAGGCCGAGCCATTTGTTGAATTGTTCTGTTCTTTCTTTCCACAACTCCATTTTGCTGAGGAGTTCTTGCTGTAGAGAATTCTCTTCTTATCCCATGTTCTTCACAGAAATCGAAAAATTCATTTGAAGTAAATTCCCCACCTCTGTCAGATCTGAGACATTTAATTTTGTGACCTAATTGTTTTTCAGCCATGGCTTTGAAGGATTTGAATTTTTCGAATGCTTCATCTCTATGCTTCATAAGTCCTAACCAGAAAAACTTGGAGAAATCGTCAATGAATAATATCAGGTATTCTTCTCCTCTAGGTGTTCTTTTACTGAACGGACCGCATGTATCTGTATGAACTAGCTCAAGAGGCATGCTAGCTGATCCTTCTTTCTCTGGAAAGTTAGTTCTGGTCTGTTTTCCAAACTGACATGATTTGCATATGGTGTTGTCAGGAATTTTGATTTCTGGAAGATCGCGAACTGCCTGATATTTGCATGCTTTCCTTATTTGTGAAAAGCTTAGATGTCCCAACCTCCGATGCCATAACCAGTGCTCATCATCCTTGCTTAGATAGCATTGTTGTTGTCCTTCCTCAAATATGTACAGATTATTTGGAGTTCTTTTGCCTTTGATCACTGTTTTACCTGTATCAAGATCACGAACAAGACATCCATTTGATCTGAATATCACCTCGGTTCTTTGATCACACATCTGACTGACACTTAGAAGATTATGTTTCAATCCATCAACATACAAACATTTCCAGCCTTGACCTTTTCTTTTAACTGAGCAATACCTTTTCCTTTTATAGTTGCAGGAGTATCATTTCCAAAAGAGACTTTCTTTCCTTTTTCTAGAGCAGAATATGACTCAATTTTTTCTTTGTCACCTGTCATATGTTTTGAACATCCACTGTCAATGTACCATAGATTTTCTTGTCCCTCTGCATAAAACGCTATCCCACATCTTTCTGTTTGAGGTTCCTTTATTCTCCATGTTTTGGTGCTTGAAGTTTGTTCCTTTTTCTGCTGTAACCTGCTCCTGCATTCAGAATCTTCATGACCAAAGTTATTGCAAATAGAACATTGTTCCTTTTTCTGTTGTAACTTGCTCCTGCATTCAGAATCTCCATGACCAAAGTTATTGCAAATAGAACATTCAACTTCATTTTCAAGAGCTGAAAAATTGTTATAGGTCATTTTTGAAATCCCAGTTACACTCCTTTGTTTTTGAGCTTCTCTAGTCATGATTGTTTTATATGCAACACATTGTGCTGCTTTGTGACCAAAGTTATGGCAAGAGAAACATTGTCCATTGAAGAAAGTTCTGCGGTTATCAAATCTGCTGGCCATGTGATTGTAGTCTCTGTTGTTATTCATTCTTGACCCAAATTGAGAGGACCTTACCTGTGGCTGGTTGTATCCTTTGTTCATTTTTAAAACTGATTGTTGATGGCCTTTATTTGCAATTTGTTCCTGCTTTGCTTGATAGTCTCCATTCCCTTTTGCTGCCTCAAGATAATTCTTTGAAGTGGATGCTTGAGAAGTTTCTCCAATGTATCCCAAACCTGTCTTGTTTAGAGGAGAACGTTGAACATTGATAATCTCATCTAGTGTTTCAGATCCTTTGACAAACTTAAGATTGATTGCTTTTGTTTTCTCAATCTCTTTTCTAAGAGCTACAATTTCACCTTCCAACTTTTCAAAATGTTTTTCCTTTTCATCAATTTGAATTTGTAGAGTATCAATGATCATATTCTTTTCTTCTATAACTCTCTTGAGTCTAGTAATTTCATCATAAAGGTTATCCACATCTATTGCATCCATATAATCATCATCATCAAATGCCATTAACAGTTTATATTCCTTACCTTGTTCATCTTCATCACTGTTTGATAGACCATCACTATCTTCATGAGTGTAGTAGCTTTTCTTATTTGCACCTTGTTTCTTGTTCCATCTGGGAGGTTCCTTTCCTTTATCCTTATGAGGACATTTTGCAGCATAATGACCTACTCTTCCACAAGCAAAGCATTTAAAAGGTAACTTACCTCTGAACCTTCCAACACCCCTTTGAAGATTTCTGACAAAGTTTGATTCTTCTTCTTCTTCTTCTGGTATATGACTTGCCTCATAGTATTCTCCTTTGACTGATGCCTTGAAAGCAGCTTCTCTTCTATCTGATGGACCTCCCTTTCTCATTTCATAAGCAGTTAGAATTCCATGCAGCTGAGACATAGTAAGAGTTCATAGATTTTCTTTTTCCTCTATAGCAGATACTTTAGATTCAAACTTGGGGGACAATGATCTCAGAACTTTTTCAACAACAATGGCCTCTTTTATTTCTTCACCCAAATTTTTCATACAATTAACAACTTCATCTACCCGAAGAAAATAGTTAGCCACACTTTCATCATTATACATCTTGAGAGTCTCATACTGAATCCCGAGAGTTTGAAGTTTGGCACGCTTTACCTGTTCATCTCCTTCATAGCTCGTGACAATTTTGTCCCATATCTCTTTTGCGGATTTATAGTGCATTACCTTCATGAATTCTGATTGGGATATACATCCTAATAGAGTACTGACTGCTTTTGCATTTGTTTCATACTTCTTTTTCTCGTCTGCATCTGTAGGAGTAGTTGAAGGAAAAGAATAGCCTGTCTCTACAATGTTCCAAACTTCTGTACCAAGAGATTGAAGATAGGCAGTAACTCTTACCTTCCAATAGTTGAAGTTTGTCCCATCAAAAATCGGTGGCCTGATAGATGCTTCCCTCTCGTAGTTGCTCATGATGAAAAGATCTTCCTTCAAGCGATCAAGCTTCTTTAGAAGGACCTGCTCTGATACCAATTGTTGAAAATAATACTGAGGGGGGGGGGGAATCAGTATTATCTAATTCTTTTGCCAAACCTTTCTTATTTATACTTTTAATTATTTTTGCATACCAATACCATAAAATGAGCATGAACAAGAAAATCAGACAGTCACATCAAAGAACACCAGATATAAGGTGGAAACCCAATGTGGGTGAAAACCACCTGCTGCAATATGTCTCTATTTTTTTCAAATTAGAAACTCCTTTTACAATGGTCTTGTACTGGTGCAGTCCTTTACCAGTACGCAGGCTGCAACCTGCAGAGAGCTACAACTCTCTCTCGTTTTCCAGTCTCTCCTGGAAGGGAGCTACAACCCCCTACTTCTTTTCAAGGACCACTTTTCATAAATTTTCAAACTGGATCCATATACATCAAATGATCATCAAGTACATGTAAATTATACAGTCAGCTGCAATAACCAGATCAACAATAACAGAACAAAACCCAGAACATCTTATCAACAGAAAAATTCAACCAACAGAAGATCTTAACACAGATACGCAGTTTTTCTCTTTACTGGCCTGCGTTGCTACGTACTTCACCCTCTGTCTTACTGCGTATACCCGCAGAGCTTCTTCTGCTGAACTGCGTGCCCACGCACTGCTTCTTTCACTGATCTGCGTACAGTACGCACCCAATTGCACTATCGCGCCGCGTACTTTCATAGCAGGTACGCACCCAAGAGAATAATCCCGCCGCGTGCTGCTACAGAAAGCACGCACCTGAACCACTGTCGCCCTGCGTATCCACGCACTGAACCTTCGGCGCCCCTGTGCACCCACGCACTGAACCTTCGGCGCTTCTGCGTACCCACGCACTAAACCTTCGGCGCCTCTGCGTACCCACGCACTGAGCCTTCGGCGCCTCTGCGTACCTCGACCAAGGGCTGAAATAAAGTCAGATGCTGAGATCTGAACTCGCGCTCAAGAGATCACCCTTCGCAGATTCGCTTCTAACTTCTCCTTTATAGATCAATCTTTTAAGACCAAGAACCCAAATAAATCAGATCTTAAGATAATCACTCCAAAAGATACTCAAGCCAAATGATCTCCTTGGCTTTATATAGGCAAGCTCTTCCTCAAATCAAGGATCAAGGGGCTCAATAATAATAATAAAATAAGCAATACCACGGACCAAAACCATGATAACCCAATACTGTTGGCTAAATACCATGAGAAACCCCACGTGTGGGCGCTTAACTGCCTTGGAATGTGTGCACTGGGGTACGCACCTCATGGATGGGTAATCCGCGTATTAGGACGCGGTCCCTGTATGGCATGCCTGCGGGTACGCACCTCCTGAACTGTTCTCCTGCGTACTTCTTTACTTTTATCAAAATGAGAGCCATGCCATGGGTGTTGCCATCAAGTACAACATCTGAAACATATAATCATACCAGAACCATAATGCCAACAGATAGGTTATTTTTGTGGTTTAATAAGCCCCATTAAGGAAGTAAACTCCAAAACAAAGTCTACAAGAAGTGTTTGTATTTGACCTTCTCACTCTCGCCTGTTGGTTGAGAGAATCTTGGAATCAGTTCCACCATCTAGGAATTCAACTCTTGAAGGTGGGGAAGTGGTTCAATTAAGTCTATATGTATCATTTCTCATTCAGAGAGAAGGGTTGGAATTTTGTGGAGTAGGCTTGTATGTTTATGTTTTCTTCAGCTAATACAGGAGCAGTTGCAATTATATTTCAAGAACTCTACTTCAGGGAGTCTATGTTGTTTGTTTCCTCTTACTATCAGTTTCTAATGGATAAATAATCTCTCTTTACATGCTTTATCTTCTTCCTATTAATATTCTTGCAGTTATATAGACATGAATTGTGAATTCAAGATCTGTTTACGTGGAAATCATGGTTGAGTTCACTTTTTTATAAAGCTAATGAATTCATCCTTTCACATGCTCATTAATTTCTTTTAATCTCACAAACCTATACTACCTTGAAAAACACTCCAATTGCACCATAACACATTGATATCAAGCTCATATTTATACTTATTCCTGCATACTTGAAGCCTGGACCTAATTACTTGTTCTAAACCCTAGTCCAACAAACTTAATTCACAAAAACTCAAAGCAAACTTGCATATCTAGCCTAAAACCTTGTTCCTTACAGCTTTGCATTGAAAAATTATTTGAGAGATCCCTCTCTGGCTCAGTAGCACTAGCTACTAAGCTAAAAGTGGTTTGAGGTTACCTCTTTTGATCTCCTCCTCAGCCTATTAAATTGTAGGAGAGTTTTTTTTTGGCGTTGTTGCTGGGGAAATGACTGATAAATCATTCCTGGGAAATATTTTAGAGCTTTCAAGAGAATCGGTTCTATAGTTGACAACGATAGGCTCATTTTACAAATTTCATCAATCTTAAGGTGTGAAAAAATTCTAGCTCCTAAAAGGTATACCAAGTCAATCCATGAACCAAATCCATCTTTTATTGTTGAAGATCCTGAAAAACTTCTCAGAAAACTTAAGTTACCTATCAGTAAAAGTGCAGTTCAAAAAATTAAAAGAACAACTTCTTTGCTTGAAAATCTATTTTCTTTTGAGTAGCTTCCTTTTGATACTCAATTAGAATTATCACTTTCAAGGTAAAAATCTGAGTCTTACATTTCTCAAGTGATATATGAAACTCTTCCATTTGAATCTCATTCTCATTCTTCAAAGTCTCTATCTGCTCGAGTTGACCCTCAGTTGTGGTTGAATTTTTACCAGCTTCAAAGTCTTGTTGACCAGGTCCAAATCAATACTAAAAAGGCCTACATTCGGTATCAGATTGAATACTTAACTCTTGTCTCATCTTCTACTACACCTACAAATACATCTACTACATCTCCCAATACCTTGGCCACTTCATCCTTTCTTCCACCACCTCCATTAGTGTCATCATATTTACCTACACAGCCCATTGTAGTAACTCCACCACCTCCAATTATGGCATGATTTGTGCCTCTCATGCTACCTGCTCAACTTGTTGCTTTATCTCAGAACTATGGTCAAAGACTCCCTCTATTTGATGGGAGCTAAGAAATCACAATGCAATATCATGTTGATAAATTGATAGATTTTATCGATCTGGAAGGAATTGACAAAGATGATGCTAAGATGAGAAAAATAACTGAGAGTTTCTCTCGAGATGTGAAGAAATGGTTTCACAATTTGGCTACTAATTCTATCAATAATTGTCAGAGACTGATAGAATTATTCTTAGCACATTGGCAAGAAAAGAAAAATCCGTTACAGATTTTGGCTGAGTATAATTATATGAAAAGAAATCAGAATGAAATAGTCCAAGAGTTACAACAAGATTCAATTTGGTATACAATTCCATTCCTGATGATATGAAGACTCCACCTAGTCTATATCTTCTCCATTATCTCGATGCTTTTGACCCAGACATGGCATATCATCTCAGAGAGAGAAACCATACAACTCTTGAAGAAATGAAATGAAATGCAGTAAGTGTTAAAGCTAATCTTCTTATCAAGGAGTCTAAATCAAAGTGTGAGAGGACTGAGATGAAAATTGTTTTTAAAGAAGAACCTTCATCATCTTTAGATTTAAAGCTTGACACTCTGATCAAAACCATCGAGATAATGATGGATAGAATTTCCATAACTGATCATGAAGCAGAGCCTCCAATGAGAAATCTGAACTTTCATGGACAACAACGACAACAGTTCATAAATAGACAGAAAGAGAAATGAAATAAAGATCCTCAATGACAAGTAAGAGCTCCATTTGAGCAAAATTATACTGAAGGCTAGGAAGAAGATGAAGAAGAGATTGTAGAAGTGAATCACTTATTTGAAGAAGATGAGCTACCTACCTTTCTAACAGAAGAAGCTTAGTTTCCTAAAGACTCTTTCATACCAAGTGATCAGAAACTTGTACTTTTAAGTGACGATCTATGGCTTGTTCAAACTAAAGAATACCAAAGAGGATATCATAATGCTCTTACTCATCTACAAAAGTAGTACAACTTGAGGAACAGAAATGTACCTGTTTCATTGAACTAGAAGAGGAAAAATGTACAGAAAGACACACAAAGCAAGGAAGTAGCTCCTACAAGTCAGAATAGAGAAAACGAAATTGTCATACTTAACCATGATAAAATAAATGATGAATCTACCAGCAATGTGAGAAAATGTAAGGAGTTTCAAAGTGAACATCATAAGAAGGAATCTCAAGCTATAGGGAAAATTGAAAAGAAGAATATTGCTGCAAAGGAGGTAGAAAAGAAATCTAATCTTTTTAGTTTGGAAAATGAAATTTCTAATTTGAAAGTTTCAATTCCTCTCACTGAATTAGTGGAGAATGATAAATATAAATTTCAGATTGCAAAAATGTTTGAAGTTGACCAGAAGTCAGATACAGTGAATGTGGCCAATGATAACCAACAGTCCTTTTTGGTAGAAGGAACTCCTAAAAATAGTGAAATCCATCCTTTTTATCTTACTCTCAAACTTCATGACTTTATCCTCCATAATGCCATGTTAGATTCTAGTGCCTCACATAATCTTATTCCTAAAGTCATCATGGAAAAACTAGGATTGAGTATTACTCGACCTTATCATGACCTCTACTCTTTTTGTTTAGGTAGAGTGAAATGTCTTGGCCTCATTAAAGACTTAGTAGTGTCCTTGGACCAAATTCTGGCCAAAAATGTGCTGATGGATGTAGTGGTTGCTGATATTCCTCCTAGGTTTGGTATGTTTCTTTCAAGGTCTTGGGGAGAAAAAATAAAGGGCACTCTACAAATTGACTTTTCATATGCTACTATCCCAGTATTTGGGCGGCTCAGAAATATCTATTAGGAAAAGAAGATGAAATTCATGATCAATAGTAAGGAAAAACCCATTAATCATCATATACATGTTGTGCATACTGATCTTAATTCTTTCATTTTACATAGTGATATGAATTCAGTCGATGATGAAAGTCAGCTTATAGAAATTTTAGAAGTTCTAGGGGTTATAAGCAACATGCAGAAAGATATCACTATTGAAGGGAAAGAGATAGATGAAGAGTGTTTGTAGCCAGCAAACCCTCTTGAAAATATTACTGAGTTGGAGCAGAAAATAGAGGGTCTTGAGACAGCTAACCATATTCCTAAAGATTAAATAATCCAGCCTTCAAAAATCCTTTTTCCAGATGAAGAAAATGGTGTTTGGACCATGGAGTTTGATGGTTCATTGGGAAGAGAAGGAACTGGGATTTGTGATTCGATACATGGTCCATTACATAAGTCATATAAAATTCCTCGCAATGTAAGAATGAGTTCTTAGAAGTTAGATTTTAATTGCTCAAACAATGAAGCAGAATATGAGGCATTGATTGTTGGCTGCAAGATTCGAAAGAAGTTGGGAGAAAAGAAAAATTTTGTTTATTGCAACTTTGAGTTGGTAATCAGACAAGTAAAAGGGGAATACCAGGCCAAGCATCCAAGAATGAGAGCTTATCGCAATGTTGTACTTGACATCCTCAAAATTTTACTGAATATACTTTGTCTCTTATTCCTAGAACTTGTAATGTTATAGATCACTCTCTTGCTACTGCAGCTAGTATGGTGAAGATTCATATTCACTCTAATTAGAATTATTCTATCCATGTCAAACATCACCCAGTTGTCCCTGGTAATATGAGATTTTGGCAAGTGTTTTTGGATGACAAACAGATCAACAATTTTCTGCAATTGGAAGGAGAATTTCAGAATCCCTGCATTGTTGATACATCCAATATAAATGATAGAAATCTTCAATCAACTGAGATTGAAATATTGTAGCTGAATGAAAACAACATTCCAAGAGGCCTTGTACCTTTGGAAGATTTTTTTATCATGACAATGTTGCCAAAAATCCCACCATGGTTCCCACAGAAAAAGGATTTGAAGATGTAAACATTGGTACAACTGACAAGCCTAAGATGGCCAAACTATCAAAGTCCTTATCTCCTGAAATTGAAAGTAAGTACATAGCTTTAATGACCAAATTTTTTGATGTATTTGGTTGGGACTATTCAGATCTGAAATTTTATGGCAAGAGTATCATTCAGCGCACCATTTCGATCAAGCCTGGTCAAAAGCCACTTCACCAAAAGCTGAGAAGGATTAATCCTAAGCTACTGCCATTAATTGAAAAAGAGGTAAATAGGCTTATAATTATGGTATCATAGTTCCTATTTGATTTTCGGAGTGGATGTCTAATCTAGTGCCAGTAAGAAAGAAGACTGGGGAGATTCATCTTTACATTGATTTCAGAAATTTAAACAAAGTGTCCCTAAAATATAATTATCCCCTACCAAAGATGGATCATGTACTTCAGAAGGCAGTCAGATCTTCCAAGATGTCATTTCTAGATAATTATTATGGGTACAATTAGATTTTGGTGCATAAGAATTTTCAGCTGAAAACAACCTTCATAGCACCATGGGGTACATTCATGTATGCCAAGATGCCATTTGGATTGACGAATGCAAGAGTGACTTTACAGTGGGCTATGGACATAGCTTTCGCTAATGAAAAATATGTATTTCTGGTTATATATTTAGATGATCTCACAGTGTTTTCCAAGTTTGATGAAGATCATTTACATCATTTGAGAATTGTTTTTCATAAATGTAAAAAATTTGGTATTTCACTCAATCCAAAGAAGAGTCTATTCACCATGGAAGAAGGTAAGTTTTTGGGACACGTCATCTCCAAGGATGGAATTCACATTGATCCTACAAGATTTCAAGGCATTCAACAATTATATTTCCCAAGGAACAAGAAAGAAATTCAATCTTTCAATGGGAAAATCAATTATTTGAGAAGATTCATCGCCAATCTAGCTAAACATTTGAAAGAGATGATAGACATGTTGAAGAAGGAAAGTGAGGTAAAATGGTCTTTAGAGGCTAAGAAATCTTTCCATGTAGTCAAATTTGCATTATATATTGCTCCTATTTTGATTAGTCCAGATTATACTTCAGGTTTCATTAATTTTTCATTTGCCTCTAAGCATACATTAATAGTAGTCCTAATGAAAAACAGAGATCATAAAAATGAGTAGCCGATAGCATTCTTTAGCCACACCATAAGAGATGTAGCACTAAGATACAACATCATTGAGAAGCAGGCCTTGGAATTGGAGAAAGCTCTCAAAGATTTTCAAGTTTATATTTTTCATTCTCACACCATTTCTTATGTTCCCACAATAATGATAAAAGAAATTCTTGTGCAAACAGATCTTGAAGGCAGAAGGGGAAATGGATTGCAGCCATGCTGGAGTATGATTTGGAGATAAAGCCCACAAATCTCATCAAGGGAAAAGGTTTGTCTAAGGTTATGGCTGAATCCAATCTACATGCACTAGACATCCATTTGATTGCAGCACTTTTTGAGGAAGAAGAAGAAGAAGAAGACCCATACTTATAGGTGTCTGACATGTTCATCTCATCTCCATGGTATTCTGACATTGTTTATGTCTTGCAACATTTAAATCCTTTACTAGAATTTCCCAAACATAAAACTAGATCTTTAAAGTCGAAGGATTCAAACTATTGTATTCTTCATTGTGTTTTATACTGGAAATACCCTGGTGGTTTGTTGCTGATTTGTTTGGTAGAAAATGAAGCAAAGGATGTCATGAAAGATTTTAAAAAAGGAGATTGTGGTGGCCATCACTTCTTGAATACTACAACAAATAAGATCTTAATGGTTGGTTTCTATTGGCCCTCTATTTTTTCTGATGTATATAAATCAGTGATGAGTTGTCATGAATGTCAAATTTTCCAAGGTAAAATAAGACTTTTCCATTACCCTTGCAACCCATCTCAATTACAGCTCCTTTTGAGTAGTGGGGTCTTTACTTCATTGGAGATATCCATCCTTCATCATCAACACAACATAAATGGATTTTGACAGCCGGCGTCTACTTCACAAAATGGATTGAGGCAATCCCAACCAGGCAAGCTACTGATTCTATTATCATTCAATTTATGGAATCTAATATCTTGTCTGGATTTAGCTGCCCGCAAAAAATAATCACTGATAATGTTGCTTCCTTCAAGTCAAAAAGGATTTTGGAGTTTTGTGCTAAGTACCATATGGTATTAGGACATTCCATTTCTTATCATCCACAAGGGAATGGTCTAGCTGAATCTTCCAATAAATCTTTGATCAACATTATCAAGAAAGTTTTAGAAGTGAACAAGAAGAACTGGTACAAAAATCGCATTAATGCTTTATGGGAAGTGTTGCACAAAAATTGTCACCTTGACATTCTGCAACCAATGTGAGTCTATCATCACTCATACCTTGCTCCTTTGCAAGTCTTAAACCTCAGTTCTTCATATCAAGACTTGAAAATAAGAGAAAGACCTTAAAAATCTCTAAAAATCTGGTTCTGCACTTTCTCTTAGCATTACCTGCAGTACCACACCTATTGGCCATGTCCCCTGTGCACATGACTGCTTTGTATCTGTGTTATGGGTGCGGACCCCTGAAAATTTTAAAAAGGTGCAAGTACATTCTTAAAGACTCACTTTGAGTCATTTCTGGAAGCTTCTAGAGGGAATCTTATCGTGGCAAGTTCGCTCCTTGAGGTTTCATGCATCCCATAACTTAAGGAGCTAACCCCTTGACATGAGGAGCTTATCCCTTTGAAGGAGGACTCTATCCCTTCAATGGTGGACTTGTGACCTCCTTCCTTTGCACTATAAAATGAAGCATTGGGCTAGTTACTGGGGAGGTTAGAGAGCTGAATATTTTTTAGAGTAAATGCTGTTGGAAATTAGTCTTCCTAATTGAGCTTTTGAGAGGAGAGATTACATAAATTTTGATCTCATTTGGAAGAGAGTGAGGCTTGTCAAAGTAGAGGAGATTCCTATTTATACCTTGAGAAGAGCTTGTACAACATCAAGGCACCAAGGTTGTAAAGTTCTTCTATTTCAAAGTTAATACAATCAAGTTTATTTTTCTCAATAACCTGTGTTTTATAGTTTATTTCATGGACTCCTTGATCACCATGATGAACATGATTTATTATATTAGCTATGCAGGTGTTATTTGATGTGTGCTTGTTTGTGATTGCAATTTCTTAAAAGGAAACTCTTTTGGAGCTATTGGAGCATGGCTACCACTAACTAGCGTTGGACTTAAGGTAGGGTCTAAAACACCTATTTAGTTTTTGTCAATGAATCGCAATATGTTTATCAAAAGGTAGATTTGCTTGTCATGCTTGTTGCTAGATATATGTTGATACTAGGGAGATCAGTCTTATCTGCAAGAACAATTTATCCGGCCAACAAATTGGCGACTCCACTGGGGAACTGAATGTCGTTTTCGAATTTCCTTTGTCTTTGACTTGAGAAACTTATTTTTGTTTTTGGTTTTTGCTTGATGTGTGTGGGATTGGGTAGTTTCTAGGTCATGGATTGTTTTTTGTTTTTTAGAAATTTTTACAAGGACTACAAGTTCTGTTTGTATTACAGTGCAGACCTCTATGGACTGTTACTTTACTGCACAGAGCGGTACCGCAACTAGTTTTACTGGAAGCCTGCGGACCCTGTCAAATTTTTTTGAAATACTTAAAATATTTTTCGTCCAATTAAGTTTAGGTTTTTTTTATTGCTTTCAGTGTCTACCCATATCTGCATGTGTCCTCTCAAAAGTCTCTTGTGAGTAAGTTCCATTGGTGTTTTTGTTCTAGGTGATTTTCTAGAAGTTTTGCATGCCTGGATTGCTTTTTGCTTGGTCTTTGTACTGACTCAAAGATTAGAAGCCTAAGAAACCTTAGATTACCCTGGTCTCTTTTGTCTTCTTGATGAGTCTAACATGTTTGTGAAATCTGTCCTTTGAGAGAAATAGATTTCGTTTTCTCTTTGCAAAACTTTGAACAAACTTGCTTATAAGTTTTGAAATTCATTTTTATAAAAGAAAACACATTTGGATGTTTTTTGATTGATTTATTTTTCTGAACGAATTAATCCACAGTTTACTGAATAGCTGAGTAAAACATCCCCAAAAAGATTTGAAGCTTTTTATCGATTAGATTTTTAGAAATTTTTTAGATCTCAAGATTAGTTTTTCATGATTTTGAGTGTTTTCTAGAAATTGTAACATCTCTTTTGAAAGAATTGTTTTCTGTAGTTTTGAATGTTTGAAAAGAAAAGGGATTTATTTTTGTGAGCTTGAATTAGTAGTCTCATTTTGAGTTTATTGAAAAAGACAAAAAGATTTTCTTTTCATTGACATGTTAAAGGAAAGATTTGTTTTTCGAGGAATTGCATTCTCACATTTTTCTTTAGCTAGAGATTCATTGAAAGGAAAAACAAATTGTTTATCATTTTAGGTGCATTTTTTAGTGTTTTTGGAGTCGAGTCTTCACACCATCAAAGTTTCATATCCATACCTATTGACTTAAGACAAACCAATAAAAATAACGCTTAATTAAAATTCATCTAGCAATCTTTTTATTTCTAGGGCTCTTATCACCAATATAACTTAGGCTAGTATCTTGGAGTAGGGAATAATTAACTCTTCGAGATAGTTAAAACAAACAAGTAGCTGTATCTTGTGGTAGAAAATAAATCCAATTGTAATTAATATAAACTGGGAAGCTCCTCTTAAAGGAGTCAATCACGAGATCATATCTGAACCTTTGAGATAATCAAGTCTGTCTCATTGGGAACCATAGCAGATTTGCATGTATTAAAAATGGTAAACCTCAGATTAACCATTGTCAAGGAGCCTAGGGCACTTGTTGGTAAATCTCGGATTGATCATGTTGAAAAGCCTTCAAGTGGATTGAGCTTTGCTACTTTTCCCTTGCGCGTATATTGGATCATAGACTGTTCCCCCAGTTGTATTTGTTATTGTTGGTAACCTTAGTGACCATAATCTTAAGATTCTTTCCTAAGGTGACAGTGGAGGACGGGTCTCACTGTACTTGGAGCAGATGTCGACTAGACTCACTTGGACCCTGTGGGGGGTTCTCTTCACTCGAGACAGTTTTGTGAAGAAACTTGTGCCAGTCTGTTTCATTAAGCAGGTTGTTGGGGTAACTGTTCCAACCGCCATTTTTGTATTGAATTCTGCAACGTTGGATTTCATCACCAACTAGTGTTTTCGGTATGGAAAGTTACTGTTTGTGTGTGGTTTGAACTCTTAGATTTTTAGGTGTGTGATTCAATTGTTTGGTTCTTTAGAGACTTTAGGTCCTTTTATTGAAATTTTCTTTATTTGCGTGTGATTACTTCCATCATACACCTAGAGATTATTATTCTTGATCTATCATGTCGAGACAGTCATCCATGTTTTCCCAATCACTGAAACACTTTTATATGGCGGTCCTACTGTTCCTTTGGGGTACCAATCACTTTCTGGTACTTTTTCAGGGGCAACTCCTCGACCAACTGAATATCAGTTATCACCTAGTTATAATGGAAATAAAATGTTGAATTTAGAGCCAATTTTTATGATGTCTAGTAGTATTCCAGATCTGCAACCTCAAGGTAGTTAGTTACCTCTTGGGGGGCAAGGTAGTCAGTTACCGCCTGGGGGGCAACCTCAAGGTAGTCAGTCATCGCCTAGGGGGCAACCCCAAGGTAGTCAGTTTCCGTTTGGAGGGCTACCTCAAGGTTATAAACCTTCAGGATAGTACATACCCCAAGGTGAACCCCATATTCCTTAGGATGCGTTTCAACCCCAGATTCAGTACATGCCTTAGGGTTATCAACCTTAAGGTCAGTACCCAATTCAAGGTTTCCAACCGCCTTTTGGTCAGTCAGTTTTACAGGGAACTGGAAATGTATCTCCTAATTATCAACCCTACGTTCAACTAGGTTATGGTTCTTCTTATGTACAACATTTTACGGGTTTCGGAATGAATATGGTGTGGGATCCATCGCAAATGCAACAGAATTTGCAGTCTAATGTGAAGTTACATAATCAAGCTGGACAACCTTTAGTTTCTTGTCCAACCCAACAACCTGTGCAGTCTATTGTTCAAACCTTTGCACCTAGAGTAGTTCATTAGCCTGGGCCAAGTTCACCTCAAACTCCGCCTCAATCTGCTATTGTAACTACTGCACCATCTGTTTAATCTACCCCACCTACTTTTGGAGTATCAGTAGCTCTAGTTTCTACTATTCCTGCATCAATGTCAACTCCTCAAGTCTCTATGCCTCAGTCCGGACCTATGGTCTAGACTTCGTCCAAATGCCTACAGGACAAGTTGGTCCAAGTACAATTGCCATGAGTCAACCATACCAGGGACAGTACCAATCTGGTCTTACTGTACAAAATCCAGTTTATCAGTATCAACCATACCTTGGCTACACTTATCAGCAGCGTCAACAACCCCAGTTTGGTCCGATTAATCTTGGTTTTCCGAGAGGTTATAATATTCCAAATGCAAATCTGATTTCCAGGTTATCCTGGATATCCTCCTCTTGGAGCTAGTCTCATTACACAAGGTTTTCGTGAACCTAACCATCAGTTACCATTTATTGCAACTTTGGATTTACCTAATTTGTCACGCCTTCTGAATGATCCGGTTTATTATCTTCTGGATTGGCTGCCAATGTCTAATAAGTTGCCTAATGATATCCCGAAGTTTGAGGGTAAGTCAGGAGAGGATCCGTCGAATCATGTGATGACTTATCACCTCTAGTGTGCATCTAATTCTGTCATAGATGATTCAATTCGCTTAGGTCTTTTTCAAAGAACTATGATTGGTCTTGCTACCAAATGGTACATTGAGTTACCATGAGGCTCTTTTTATAATTTTAGTCAGTTGGCTACTTCTTTCTTAACTCATTTTCAGTTTCCTATCAGATACAACAATGACATGAAATTGTTAACTTAATTAAAATAATCTATGTCCACATATATTTCTGATCATATTCATGAATGGAGACATAGAAGGCGTTTGGTGAAATTTTTTATTCTGGATCAAATTTTAGCAGAATGATTTGTTAAATCATTATTACCTAAAATCACTGAGGATGTAGCTAAAGCAGGAGTTGTTAGTGAAGAGCAAGTAATTGCTTAGGCTCAGTACCTTGACCTTGTTTATCCGCAGTCAGGTACTTTACATGAAAAAATCCCTGATCTTCCAAAAACTATAGCTCCTTCAAGATCTCATGCCACTGATGGAGTGATTGGTTCAGTTAGTTCTAAGAGCAAGAAGAAATCTTCGAAGAATTCTTCTCCTAAAACAACTTTCCTGTTTCCCTAAAAGGAGATTCTTCCGTTGAAGTTTCTACCGATGTCCATGTCATAGATTCATCTGTGGCCAAATCCAGTAGTAAAGAAAAGGAGAAAAATAAAAACAATCAAAATTCAAAAGAGAAAATGAATAAAAATGAATCTGTTGACAAAAAACGAAAACCTCGCTATCCTTGTTTCATCTGCGACGAGGATAATTTTACTAAAGAATACCCATACCGAGCAGAGTTTTCAAAATTCATTAAAGGTTCTCAAACACCTACTATCTTGAAGGATTCTTCTCCTACTCAAGATAGTAAAGAAGTTGCTTCTTCCTCAAATACCTTGGAAGAACACATCATGATGATGTCTCATGTCAAAATTGCGACGTGATCGCAAGATTACGATAGTAACAATCCTGTTGATGGTAAAGAAACAAAATCTTCTAATTCAAACCCATCAACTTCAACTCCTCTTGTTTCCGATCCACCTCAGATCGAGAAATCCAATCCAAACATAGTAACCAAACCGCTTGCTAAAGGTATATTTCGGAACTCAGCTCCGCGAGTTGCTCAGGATTATAACGTTGTTGAAGACCTAGCCCTTGACTCTTTAGCAATGTCGGTTTTGGATGTGCTGCAATCATGCCCAGCACGGTGTAAATTACTATTGTCTGTTATAGGAGATATCGTTATTCAGGATTCGAACCTTATAATCTTCGATTTAGAGAATAATACACCTTGTCTCCCTCATCAAATCGCTTTCCAGATTCTAGCGTTAGTCAAAGACAGACCTTTCTTTCAGACTGTGATTGATGAGGCAGCTTCTACGTGTATTATGTCGATTCAGTGTTGGAGATCGCTTGGTTCTCTGACACTCAATCAGTCCCCGATGATTCTAAAGGCTTTTGATGGCCGAGGGTTTCATCCTTCTGGTATTTTGGAAGATTTACCTATAGGGGTAGAAGGTAAAATTGTTAATCTAGATGTGGAAGTGGTTGACTCCCCTCTAGATTACAACCTTCTCTTGGGTCACGGTTGGTCGTATGCTATGACTACTATTGTTTCATTGGTCTTTCACCTTGTTAAATTTCCTCATAATGGCAAGATCATTACGATAGACCAACTGAGTTATTTATCATCCAACCCAGCCTCTACTGATAGTGTTCAGAATGTCAGTAAAACAACTATCCCTTACTAAGATGTTGGAGTAGGTTTGATTAAAGATTCTGGTTTATTAGGAACTTTTTCCTTCCCTCTTCCTAATGTATCACCTTCAATTGCAAATATTAATATGATTTCATCGAAAACTGTTGCTTTTGATGATCCTCGAATCGTACCTTCTGATTCTGAGGTGGATTCATTTCACGGCATGATGCCTATGAGTCCCTACGAGATTGCATATTAGGCTGTACAATGGTTTTTTGATTCCTGACCATGCAGGAGGATAGTTTCTCCTTGTCTCAACCTCGTTTAAAAATGAAACTAGGACGCGAGGATAGTTTGTTCCCGTCTCAACCTCATTAAAAAATGAAACTGGATGTCACAAGGATAGTTTTTTCCCGTCTCAACCTCGTTAAAAAATAAAACTGGATGTTACGAGGATAGTTTCTTCTCGTCTCAACCTCATTAAAAAATGAAACTGGATGTTATGAGCATAGTTCCTTGTCTTGTGTGAAGCTTGTTAAAAAATGAAACAAGGAGTCATGAGCATAGTTCCTTGTCTTGTGTCAAGCTCGTTAAAAAAATGAAACAAGGAGTCATGAGCATAATTCCTTGTCTTGTGTCAAGCTAGTTAAAAAATGAATCAAGGATTTTATAGCATAGTTCCTTGTCTTGTTTCAAGCTCGTTTAAAAAATGAAGGGCTTTGAGGATAGTTCTTTTCCTGTGTCAACCTCATTAAAAAATGAAACAACTCCCTTTTCAAATTGAATCTTTTCTCGATCTTGAAAGTAACCTTCATTTCATCCACCTGGTTGAATGTAATGAAGTTTGGGGGGCATGTATCTCGATTTGCATCATTATGCTGGGGGCATGTGAATTTATAACAAGCATAGTTTTTCGTTCCAAGCTTGTGTAAACATGAAACTGAATCCAAGTAGAGTTCTTTATGGTTCAAGCTTGTGTAAAAATGAACCCATAGCTATTTTACATCTTGTGATTGCCATCTTTATCTACTAAACTCTGTTAGATGAGCCTTGGTTGTTTTCATCCCATCGCCACCATCTCTTTGGCCGATCATATGCTTTCACTTGGTTGTTTCCTTTCCTGAGGGACTATAGTTACGAGTGTTTTTGTTAGCTAGCCTCTTGACCATCACATGTTTTGAGTAGTTCCACCATTGCATATGAAAACATTGCCGAGTTTTTCTTTTTAAACTCGTTAAAATAGAATTAAAAATGCGGTCCACTTAGATCTCTTTTCTGACCGTATAAACATGAAAATATTGCCGAACTTTTGTCGTTTCAAGTTCGATATTGGTAATAAAACAATGTGTTTGTGATCGCTTTTTTACTTTTTTAGATTGAAGGCACTAATTATGAAAATTACTCCTTGATTGTAATGGTCAAGTGGTTCTCTCAAGTATCATTTTATACTTTTTCAGGCTTGGGAGACACAAATTTACGAAAAATGACAACCATGGAGTTTTCTTAAGTTTTTCTTCTGACTCCCTAAAATTGAAAAACACCGAGTTTCTCCTATACTGGACTTGTTAAAATTTAATAGTAAAGGACTTGTTCAATTTCAAACAGGAACAAACCACTCCTTCTTAAGGTTCGAATTTTAAACTAAGTTGGACTCATCCGAAGGATGAGATTATAATCAAGCAAATGTTATCCTCCTCAATCTTGTCAAAAATAAAGAGGTACTTGCCAGAAATGGTGGGGGAAAAGAGAGAAAAATGAACCTGTTTGTTATACTTTATATTTACAAAAGTAGTTAACCACTCTTGAACACGACACTTTCTGTTCACCTGGGTTGGGAAATCCTTTGCCTAACAGTTAATCAAACCATATTGAAAGTCTTCAGCTGGTTTCTGGGTATTAGCTTTCGGTCAATTGTCACCAAACCATCTACAATGCCATTATGTGTTCAAGAGGTCAGTTCAAATAAACCATTCATTTGCAAAATATCTATCATCCATCTTGACCATCCCTGAGTTAGTCCTTGCCAAATATATTTCTTCAAAACTTGATCTATGATTTCGTGTTGTGGGCTTACCTACTAAGGATCGCTTTCTATCGACTCCAACTCATTATCTAGAAATATGATCTAAAAATCGTCAGTACCTTGGAATCTACATGCCTCAATGGCAGGTTTCTCGCCTTTGACGTCAAGTTGCATCATTGACCTTCGATTAAAGGATTTTGTGACATGTTCGATATCAACTCATTTATTCACATTTCATGGATTGTACTGAGTACTTTGAGGTCCATTGACATTGCTGGTGGTTTCTCTCACACTTGTTAACAGTTTACATCATTGGCTGGTAATTAAGTGGTTTCTACCATCTTCGACTTCGACACATTCATTCACATGGATAGAATCGTACTAGTTCGGGAAGTAGAAATCAAGACCCTGGATCTAGTTTCCACCATCTAAGCTGTGAGGAATTTTGTTATGCATTATACAGTGGACTATTCATAAACAGATGGCTGCGCCCATACTATGTCTACATATGTCTATACTTATGATGTATTACAAAACCATTCCTTTATTAGAGCAGTTTAGATAGTTTTCTAGTCAGTTTTGATCTGAGTATGGGAATGCCTACCTCAGCGATGATATGTTCATATATATATATATATATATATATATATATATATTGCATTTAATGTTTTTACAGGTTCCGATCGGGGTATCCACAGGAATATCCTTGAAATGATAAAGTACTTCACTCTTCTTAGATGACAAAAAACCATCCTCATCTATTACAGAGTTCACACTTTAAGGGGCAATCTATTGCACAAAAATTGTCACCTTGACATTTTGCAATCAATGTGAGTCTATCATCACTCATACCTTCCTCCTTTGCAAGTCTTAAACCTCAGTTCTTCATATCAAGCCTTGAAAATAAGAGAAAGACCTTAAAAACCTCTAAAACTCTTGTTCCACATTTTCTCTTAGCATTACCTGCAGTACCGCACCTATTGGTCATGTCCCCTATGCACCTGACCGCTTTGTATCTGTGTTATGGGTGCGGACCCTTGAAAAAGTTAAAAAGGCGCAAGTACATTCTTAAAAACTCACTTTGAGTCATTTCTGGAAGCTTCTAGAGGGAATATTGCGGTGGCAAGTTCGCTCCTTGAGGGTTCATGCATCCCATACCTTAAGGAGCTAACCCCTTGATGTGAGGAGCTTATCCCTTTGAAGGAAGACTCTATCCCTTCAATGGTGGACTTGTAACCTCCTTCCTTTGCACTATAAGATGAAGCATTGGGATGGCTACTGGGGAGGTTAGAAAGCTGAATATTTTTTAGGGTAAATGCTACTAGAACTTAGTCTTCCTACTTGAGCTTTTAAGAGGAGAGATTACATACCTTTTGATCTCATTTGGAAGACAGTGAGGCTTGTCAAAGTAGAGGAGATTCCTATTTGGACCCTAGGAAGAGCTTGTACAACATCAAGGCACCAAGGTTGTAAAGTTCTTCTATTTCAAAGTTAATACAATCAAGTTTATTTTTCTCAATAAGTTGTGTTTTATAGTTTATTTCATGGACTCCTTGATCACCATGATGAACATGATTTATTATATTAGCTATGTAGGTGTTATTTGATGTGTGTTTGTTTGTGATTGTAGTTTCTTAAAAGGAAACTCTTTTGGAGCTGTTGGAGCATGGCTGCCACAAAATAGCGTTGGACTTAAGGTAGGGTCTAAAACACCTCTTTAGTTTTTGTTAATGAATCACAATATGTTTAGAGAAAGGTGGATTTGCTTGTCATGCTTGTTGCTAGATATATGTTGATACTCAGGAGATCGGTCTTGTCCGCAAGAACGATTTATCTGGCCAATAGGAAGATAGAGTCAGTACTAAGAAATAAATAGGTATGTCTCTTTTTCAGTTGGTGTACATAATTTACATGGTTTTTCCTTCATCTCTTATTGTCCTAGTCATGAAATTCTGCAGGAATTGGATAATGAAGCCAATGATATGCAAAGAAGGATAAACTAGATGATCCATTTACAACAAACTAGAGAGGAAGTTTTTCAAAACACCTCTAAACTTTAGGAAAGAATTAAAAAGATCTATGATCGCGAGACTAAGGAAGATAATTTGAATTTGGGAGATCTAGTCCTCCATTGGGATGCTAGAAATGAAGAAAAAGGAAAACATGGTAAATTTGAGAATTTGTGGAAGGGAACCTACAGAATCTTGGCTTTTAGAGGGAAGAATTATTTCCTACTAGAGGTAATGAATGGAGAAGATTATTCAGGAGGAGAAATCAATGGTAGGCTTCTCAAGCACTATCATGTTTGAAACAAGTTCTGAAAATGCTAATCATGATTGTACATACCGGTGTGTTTTTTATGTTCTAGTATCTAAGTGGCTATCATAAGGGTTTGAAGCCCGAGGAGAAGACCATAAGGATTCTGTGATCATCTACTATGTTTATTTTACTTTCTCCATCTTTTCATGTCAAATACTTAGTCAATTTTTAGTTTCATTTTAGTTTTTTGCATTTTGACTCCATTTCCCAATGAATAAGGTTACTTGGTCTATGGTGTTCTTGACACCTCGAAGGAGATTCCATCACTAGCTAGAGCCAATGTTAGTGTAAATTTTATTTTCCTTCCCCCAATGGTAAAATATGCTTTTACCAAGTCTGTCGGTAGTCTCAAGGTCAAATTTGATCATGTCACTAGGTTTATAGAGTAAAATTTGGTCACTCGCTAATTTGTCTAGGAATGTTTCCATTCTTTTGGGAAAATTCACACTTGTTGGTTGCCTACCACACTCAGATGAAATATTCATAATAAAAATATTCTTTTCACTATATCAACCATCATCATCACCATTTCACTCAGTCCCATGTCTTCATTAAGTCATTAGGGTTTCAAGGTCTATCTTCATTATGTGTAAATCCAGCATTAAATAAATCATGACAAGCATATTTTCGACATTAGGTTGATGAATTTTCACAAGTTCTTCATAATTTCATTGTCAAAGGTCCAAGGAGATGAAGTTTCAATGTTCAAAAGGTAAAAATGCAGCTCAGGTTTCAGCTCTCCAAAGTGACTTGGCCTTAAAAGTGAAAAATCAGTTTTTTAAAAGGTATGTGGGGCCCATTTCTTTTCAAAAAGGAAACATACTTGCCTATATAAACTAAAACATCTCCAAACTAACTTCACTTGCCTTCTATTTCCTTTTGTTCATCGAACTATCTCCTTCATTGGCAAGAAAAACTCGAGATTTTAGGAAAAATCAGAAAAAAATTTGAAAGCGTTGCGCTTCTAGAGACTACATTGCGCTTCTGAGGTTGGCACTGTGCTTCTGGGCACTGTGCTACAATTCTAGATACTACACTACGCTTGTGCTAGAGCAACCCAAAACCTTTCAAAAATCACCCAAAGTCAAAATTGAAGCTAGCAATTTACTTTCTTTCTAATATATACTTGTTTACAAGTAAGTACATCACTTCGCTTACCTTTTTCCTTTACCAAGATGGATTCAAATACAAGATTTCTTCATCTAGGATTTTAGGTGAAATTATTATGCTATACCTAGGGTTAATTATGGTTAGTCTATTTTTCATATGCTTAACATGTAAATATTTCATCATACACCTCTACACATATTTAAAATACATTTTGACTAACTGAACCAACTACAAATCATCAAATTACTTCACCAATAAATAAACCCTAACTTATTCCTAGCAATTTGGGTAGTTTTCCTAGAAAGTCTATTTTTCATTTCTCACAAGCACTCCTTTCCTTAATTTCACCTCATTTAAGTTTTATAAGTTGCTTACAGTCCCTATCCATCTCCTAGAATTTCCCTTACCATTATTTCCACTCCACCTATCCATAATTTCATTTTTTCACTCATCCCTCATTGCTTTTCCTCATTTTCCTGTTGTTAGGGTTTCTATCATCGTGGAAGGATATTCTTCACCAAAGGGGGAAAAACACCCTAAAGGAGGCAAAATTCTCAGATATGAACCTACCACTGCAATGAAATCAATACATCACCATTCATCAAGCAATGTTTTGAAGATGTGAATTGTCTATATTTTTGCAAAAGGGTGTGTGAAGTAGGTTTTCAAGAACAATTAACAGATTGGATTTCCATTCATTTTAAAGGGGAAAGTGCTATCGTTGGTGGGGTTTAGTTCACATTTTTAGTTGTTGCTGTTTCACTTGCTACAGGAATACTAGATCATGGAGAATACTGGTTGAAGGGCATGAGCTTAGATCTTGAACATTATAGGTCCTTCTTGAAAACAACATATAGGGAAACCCATACACATATCATACCTTTTAGGTACATGTTGGATAAGTATGCTTCATTAATGAAGGTTGTCATGAAATTTTCCACATGTGAGGGAAGGTTTTCTATATTGTATGCCTATCACATCTGGCTTGTAATGCACTTTATAGCTCATAAACCTCTCAACATGTGAAACTATCTGTGTAGAAGCCTTGTCAAGATGTTTGAGAAGATATAGATGAAAAACAGAGAACACTATCCTAAACTCTTTCATCAAAGTTTGATAAAGACTATTGTTCTCCATCAACTTGCAGAGAAAAACATGGCATGGTATTCTTTCTTGGAGATAGCTTTGAAATGGCATGAGTCTAATGTTTTAGTTCAACATGCAAACTTGCCAACACATCAGATGGAGGTTAGATGATAAATCCAACCAGTGGAGGTTCTAAAGCACCTAGACCTGAGGTGACTAGGATGTAGCAAAGAGGAAAAAGGCTTGTGTTTGCTTCTAATGGTGAGGAAGGGGCGAAGCCTTGTACATCAACAAAGCATGGATCACCCATACAGGATAAAGATTTGATTGAGCATGAGTTTGAGTTGGTAGACCTGGAAATAGAAAATGATCACTCGACCATGTAGCAAACTATCAAGGAAAAGACTCTCAGATCATAACTCATGGACAACATGGCAAGGGCAAGGTTTGTCATCTCATACTTAGAACAAGAAAACAGTTAGCTAAAGGCTAAACAAGTTGTCATGGAGAGAGAGAATGTTAAACTATTACAGAAAACATGTAAAGGAAAAGCATTATTGGAGACCAATGAACCTGATGAAACTAAAAGACAAAGCAAGAAAAAGAGGCCAAGAACCAAAGGACTCAAGAAGGCATTGAAGGAAGAGAAAATTTGTAGTTTGCCAGGTGAAGAACTAGATATGGAGGACAGAACTGCATTAGAGATAAATTAGGATAGGGAGTATTGGTTAGATAAAGTCAATGACCACTTGGAGAAGCTTCTTGACAAGGCTAATAGATATAACCAACTACTAAGGCACATGGCACATCACTACCAGACCAAAAATATAATTTGTAACATCAAGGTCAAACAACTAGAAAACAAGCTCAAAGAAACACTAAGGGACCAAAATGAGAAGGGTAACTTAGAGATGCTTTCTAAAGAATCTATGAGGGCTTAACATAACTCAGTTTGTATCTCTTGACCAATTTTAGAGAAATTCTGAGACTTTTTGGTTTTTTGGCTATTTTGGTGCATAATTCAGAAATTTGGCTATTCACAGAAGCATAGCACCTTGGAAAAGTGTTTTTCCTCAGGCATCCAAATGACCAATGAGTTTAATTTTTGGAAAGCCTATGGCATCCTTTAAAAACCCATTTCATCTGATTTTCTAGAGAGGGCCCATATTTTGAGAAAAAGAGGAAAAAGTGATCAAAAATCACCATTCTGCCTCTCTTTTTGATAGGCGTTGTGCATATGGAGTCACTTTGGGAGAACGGAATTTTGAAGGCCTTCCCATGGGTAATGTTAAAAAATTCAAGGTTTTTTGGAAAGTAGACTTGAAAATATTGTTGACCAATCTTTCATATCTCCATTTGGACCTCAGGAAGGCACCTTAAAGTGGGCTCAAATTTGTTGTTGCACTTCTGCAAATTTCTGTGTTTTTCATTTAAATTTCATTGTGTAAATTTCTTAGTTTTCAATTTGACTTGGTCAAAGTCAAAACTCAAGTCAAAAGTCTTGATGTAATTGAATTTATTTCAAGGTTAGATGATATAAGCATATATAAATGGACATGATGGGTTTTTTTTGTGCTTTAAATGGCCTCATTAAGGAAGTAAAATCCAAAATAAAGTCTACAAGAAGTGTTTGTATTTGACCTTCTCACTCTCACCTATTGGTTGAGAGAATATTTGAATCAATTCCACCACCTAGGAATTTGACTCTTGAAGGTGGGGAAGTGGTTCAATTGAGTCTATATGTATCATTTCTCATTCAAAGAGAAGGGTTGGAATTTTGTGGATCATGCTTGTATGTTTAGTTTTCTTCAGTTAATATAGGAGAAGTTGCAACTATATTTCAGGAACTCTAGTTCAGTGTGTCTATGGTGTTTGTTTCCTCTTACTATCAGTTTCTAATGGATAAATCATCTCTCTTTATATGATTTATCTTATTCCTATGAATTTCCTTGTAGTTATAGAGAGAAGAATCGTGAATTCAAGCTCTGTTTATGTGAATTCAAAGTTGTGTTTACTTTCTTCTAAAGCTAATGAATTCATGCTTTCACATGCTCATTAGTTTCTTTTAAGCTCGCAAACCTATACTACCTTGACAAACACTCCAATTTCACCATAACACACTCATATCTAGATCTTATTTATACTTATTTCTGCATACTTGAAGCCTAGCCCTAATTACTTGTTGTAAACCTTCGTCCAACAAACTTAATTCACATATACTCAAAACAAAATTGCATATCTAGCCTAAAACCTTGTTCTTTACATCTTTGTATTGACAAATCCTTTGAGAGATCCCTCTTTGGCTCAGTAGGGCTAGCTACTAAGCTGAAAGTGGTTTGAGGTTACCTCTTTCGATCTCCTCCTTAGCCTAGGAAATTGTAGGGGATAACAATAACTATTAATGGAACTCTGAAGAACAATTTCAACATGTAGAATTTTGTTGTTTCTACTCGTGGATAAGAATTTCCTAATGTTTTTCAAACCTACAAATAAGCCTAAAAACATTCTCCTTTCCTTGATATGACATAATGGATGAATTGGAAACCACCAAAGCCAATGCAACCATGATTTATGTGCTTAGATCCCTGAAACAACTAGAAAATATGCACAAATATCTAACTATCACTTATCAAGAAATGGTGTAGCCTTAGGATATTTATTACATAAAAAATTGACCACATTCTACAATAGGAGGTGAAAGTGTCATTTGTGCTACAACAAAAATGATATAGGTGGTAAACTATACATTATTTCAAGAAAAAGAGTTGTGTACTTGTTTGATCTTAGGGAGAAAAGTAAGGCTTGAGTTATGCACATGAATGGAGGTCAATAACAAACAAATAGCTGGCTAACAATTATTTTGGCAAAAGGATTAGGAAATAGTGAAATGTGGTCAATCTAATACATGGGCATATTCTTGGTTTTGTCGTGCCACTTTATCTATAATCAAAGGGTTTTCTAAGCTCGAATATATGCACAATGAAATTTCTCTTAGTCCTTGTCTAATACCAAGTGTATAAAGTAGAGTTTTGTTGATGGCAGTGAACATGATTATTTACTTATTTCGATAAACATGAGTTTCAACAATGTTAATTATCACACACATACAATGAATGAGAGTTTTAATGACATTAAATAAGACACATTTTTCTCACAAAATGTTCTACGATCTATGAGAAGTATTCAGACCTCACTGGATTATTCAAGCTAGAACTATGGTTTTGGACATTCATGGTTTTGGAATGGCCAACATTTGTGTTCCACGTAGGGTTATTTCTAGGACTTGTTGTGATGTTGTTTCTTGAAAATATGTCTGAATAATATTTACTATGATAGGGAGTAGCCACATTGTAGATTTTATGCTTGTTTATAGTTTATAATAATCATCACCCTTTCTTCATAAATATACATAAACTGGGCTCATCTATGCAATAGGTAAAGGTCTCTTAGCCTTAGGGAAATGTGGGCACTATCAAATTATACTTTTTTTTAATGCGCAAAAGGCCGTTGGTTATTTGATGGTACATGGAAACCATCAAATATCCAACTCTTCATCAATGGGACAACTGTCAGATATTCAAATCTCTACCAACGAAACGAAATGTTGGAGATATAACAACCCCGTTGCACAAAATTATTCTATTGTCAATTATCCAACGTTAAATAGTTGGATGATCCCATCATACTAGACTAGTAAGTCCTCAAATATCTGATGGTAAAGTGTCACCATTTTTTGCATCTAGGGCAGTAGAGCTATAACACTCCTATCACACATAGTTATTTTAACGTTGATTATTCGATGATTAATCATTGGAGTTGTTGTTGGTGTCCAGGTATGAACAATCTATTCACCCTTTTTCCTACATTAATTTATCAATCTGGGTGCGTATCCTTTTCAAGGCAACACAAAAAGTATATGCAGGGGCAAGTTTACCATCCATCACCGACCAAGGGTTCATGATTAATACTTAAAGCATTACTGTAAAACTAAAACTAAATGCAGTACTCAAGAAAAGAAATTACAAGAAATAACAATGTGCAACAGCAACCATGAAATGATAAATGACACACAACAGGAACTATGCAGCACCTGATCAGAAGAGCAGGCCTAGCTCTCTGATCAGGGCTGCATTAATCCCAATGAAGAATGGAGAAATAAAAGAAGTGATATATTATTAATATAGAAGAGAACTATTACAATATCGATGGGGAGTCCCCCTTTTACAGGAATAACCTGTCTTTTATTCAAAGTGAAGGAGAACAACATCCTTCCCCAAAAACTGGTAACTGTATACCCAAAAATATACATCAGTTCAAAATGGCACCAACACTAGATGAACAAGATTAGAGAATGGTCCAAGAATGGTTCAAGGACATCTGCGATTCTAGCTACATGGCTTCCTTATGGCTGGTCATTATTGTGAATCGTGGATCTACTGTGAAATGTTGAAAGATCGCTACCTATTCTTTGGAACATGTGGTCAAACATGCATTTTAGTGCTTTGAATAGGAAAAACCCCGCGAATTTACTTCATTAACAAAATATTCCAATAGACAGGAAAGGGGTAATTACCTTGCAGATTTAGCATAGTGAATACAAATGAATAAGTGCAAAAAGGACAAAAAGAGGGATGGAAATACAATAGAAAGATAGTTCGATTTGGTGCCCAACATCTCCCCCCAACTAGCCTTTTGTATGTCCTCATGAAATTTTCCGCCTCCATAGGTCTGGGTTATGCAAATTGTTGGCATCTTGAAGCTGAGCGAGATCATACTCTTTGGCCATCTCTGTCCTTGGAACCTTAAAACCTTCTGAGAGGAGGATTTCCTTCGACCAATCACCCAGAACATTATATGCTGGGGTGTAATTTTCCACAAGCAACCAGATGGTGGGGAACTAGAACCGAATCCCCATCCACCAAACCCCACATGTCGGATGCATGCCACATACGTGGGCACTTTGGTGAGCGCTCGTGCAAAATTCGATGCTCCAAACTGTTCCCTATTCCAGACAGCTGTAGGTGACATCATCCATCTTTTGTAATGGTAATCAAGGGCTTCATCTTGAAATGTGACTAATTGTTTGACACAAAGATCAAGGCACCATTTTTGTGTCCTTAGCATTCTTTCGTTGTTTCCCTCAATTCCCAAAAAGGTGTTGTGTTTAGTGAACATGGTTATTGACCTTTCATGTTCTCCTCTTTCCATAAATGGATTTGTAACCTAATTGGACTCAAATTTATGAAAAGCCTTATGCCAACTGATCTAATTCATAGTGTAAGAGGTGAGAGCCCTTAAATGAATGCCTCCCAATATGGGACCGGGTTGAATCCTCTGTCCATGCACAATAGATACCCATCCATGTAAAACTCACACATGAAATGCTGAGTTGGTAAGTCATGGCTCCTCAATATGCGGAGGAATTGTACCCCGTCCTCTATTTCATAACTGATCTCGTTCTTGATGCTCTCCATGTAGAAGAAAAGAAAACATTCATGCAAGAATAAAGAATAACAAGAAGCAGGGGAACGACATGCCATCACCTCTTGTGCTAATTTAAACATCTACTCCTTATTAGTTTTCAATTCTGCCACTTGCCTTTCCAGATGCTCCATCTTGAGCTGCTGCTTCGCATGCCTCAACCTCATGACATCTATATGCTCCACATATTCAAAAACGGTTGTGGAGGCTCGTTCTTGTGTTCTTTTGACCTCTCTTTGATACTGAGCTGTAGTGGATTTCCAAGTCTGCACTTCGGTTGTTAGGGCATGTTCATGGTCTTCAAACAGTTTCTCGACCAAGCCTATTTGAGTGGCAACAAAATTTGTGGCTATCTGATCCACCTGAGTCCCTTCTTCCACTACTATGGCTTGGGACTTTTTGGCTCGCCGCTTGTATTTCTTCACCCACTTCTGCAATTTATGTACCTATTTCCTCAACTTCCTAACCCCTGCCTTGAGCTGCATTGTTTATATGAATTTCAGCTGGTATTTTTGTTTGACAGGTAATCTTCATTGTTCACACAACTTGATCCATTCTTGCTTAACCGAGACCTTTTCAACTTCCACAACTCGTTCAGCTGGAGGTAAATCCCCCGGGGCAACTTCTGCTACGCCGATTGCCAGGTTTCCTTCCATTACCCATTCTTCCTTGATTATTTCTTGTTTTACGACCTTCTTTCCTAGCCTTACCACTGGCACATTCGTCGGGACTACCTCGCTTGGTCCCTCCTCTTCGCCAACAACTACTTCCTTTTGTTGTTTGATCACTACGACTGGTGGTGCCCTTGCAAGATGATCACCTATTAATATATCTACCGGAACCCCTCCAGGTTCCCTTGCCTCAGGGATATCTTCCTCTTCTTCCCTTTTAGGCTCTGAGATTCTTGTCACCTAGGCAACATCAATCCCACCCAATTGTAGTCCTTCAAAAGGGTCATGTCTGGCACCTCTTCTTCTGATTGAGTCATCAAATTTCAAAGTAAGAGGAATGGCGATATCTTCTTCTCTGTGCCGAGGGGACCGAGATACCCTCGCTCCTCTTGGGATAAAAGAGAAAAAGGAAAAATGGTAGGGATCTTCATTCTGGCCTTCGAAAATTATATTATGGGTCACGTTCCTTTCTTGTACAGTGTTTGGTCCTGAGGTTGACGCTGGTTCTTATCGAGCAGCGCCAGCCTCATGCCCTAGTTCTCCCAGAACTTCCTCCATAGTTTCCATGGTTCTTCCAGCTTCGAGCTCTTCTAGTCTTTGTTCGTCCTCCTATATTGGTTCTATGGTCGAGGAGGCCACGACCTCTTCTTCATTTGGGTTGTCTTCCTCCATTGGTTGCAAGGTGGTGGGAGGTTCTTGTGGGGTACCTTCGGCCACAATATCAACCAATTCTCCCGTCATTGCCTACTGTGGTACCTCTTCTGTTGTTGTCATGTTGTCAACTTGCTCTGTTAGCTCCACAGTTGAGGTTGGTTCTTGTGGAACAACCTCGGCTATGGTACTAGTGGCCCTTTCTATGTCAACTCCTCCATCTCCCATCAGTTTAGCATTTGCGACTTTCTCTTGAGGAGCAACCTCTTCTTCAACTTCTTCGGCTTCCATTTCCATCTCCTCTAGCTCCTCTTGGTCAATGTAGTAATCTCCTTCTCCATATTTTTCCTCCATTTCTTCTGGTTCATCTTCCATGGCAACCACAGTGGCTGCTATCTCTTCCTCCATGGAGTCCTGAAAGAGCTCCCATGGAATTGGAATCCATCTAATTGCTTTCATCACCAGTAGCTAGACCAGCCTATGGTGGGTAATGACCACCATCACCTGTCGTGACCGTTGAGCAGAATGTGCCATTAGCTGAAGAATCCTTAATAGGAATTAGGGCACGTTTAATGAGAATGCCTCTGCTTGGGGGAATTAGAGCTCTCCCCATGGATGTGATAACGAGTTTCCATCGTATCCTTGACCCTTCTAAGAAATGCTTTCTCTTACCTACAAAAAGGCTTCAGGAAACCCCGAGGGGGAAGTCCTCCTTGAAAACCATCTTTGTCCATTTTGAGGGAGCCTGCTAACTTTTGCAATGGATTCCTCCATAACAACAACTTCTATTCCTCGAATCTGAGAACTCTCTTCTTCTAGATTGAGTGTGAATTATACCACAATTGCCTCATTAGACCCCCTCAACTTGTCAAAGTAGACATCCCAACCCACATTTTCAAAGACCTGCCATACTTCCTGACTATTTCAAACTCTTGTTGTGTCTTTTGGCTCATGCCACACAAACCATCCACCCATCACTGTAGAGGTGAGATCAACACGATGAATACAATTAACTGGTAGGGGAAAATGCCAAGGACCCAAACCATTGGCAATAGTAATAACGTCGTGGTCACCTCGGGAAAAAAAAGATGGTAACAGTACTGGTAGATCTGAAGAAATCTCAGATAATGATGGCAAGTTATGGCAGTATAGTTGGATTCAATGGTTTAATGCGGCGTGTTGACCAGTTATGACTTTTTGCATACAAATATGCATTCCAATGTGTCAGGGTAGTGATTATGAAATCGCCGTAATCATTAGATTTAGTTTGGTGTGAATCTTGTGATATGAATGCATTTTTGTTGGTACGTTGTCGTTTATTATGATGAGACCCCCTCCCCCCCAACTTAATTACGGCAGTCCGCGACATGTATTGGTGTCTTTTGGAATATTTTAATTGAATCCGTAAAAGTCAACAGAGATGTACCTAGGGACCTACCTTGTGATGGAGTAACAACAAAATAACTAGTGGGGTAACAGCACACGGTGTGACAATAGTGACGGAGTAACAACGCTGGCGGAGTAACATAAGCAGTGGAGTAATGGCAATGGCGGAGTAACAATGCCGGCAAAGTAACAACACTAGTAGAGTAACAACAATGGTGGAGTAACAACAGTGACTGAGCAACATCAACGGTGGAGTAACAACAACAGCGGAGTAACAAGAACGACGGAGTAACAACACCAAGAGAGCAACAACACCGATACAGTAACAACACCGATAGAGTAATAGTAGTGATGGAGTAACAACAACAACAGAGTAACAGCAACATCTGAGTAATAGCACCGGTGGAGTAACAGAAGCAGATCAGTAGCAACATGAGCAGAGTAACAACAGTGGATGAGTAGCAACACCAGTGGAGTAATAACAACAACTGAGTAGCAACACCAGCGGAGTAGCAAGACTGGTGGAGTAATAGCACCGATGGAGTAACAACAAAAACTGAGTAATAATGCCAAGTGTTACATTTCTCCTAGCTATATTCCTTTGTTATTCCTGCAAAATACAAACAAGTAAGTAATAACAGTGCCTTCATTTTTTTATTTTTTATTTTTATTTTATTTTTTAAAAGTAGAGTGAGAATGTATTTTATACCAAACAGTCACTGAACCAGATGAATCAGAAAGACGCTTGATAAAGGCATCTCTAGAGGCTGGACAGTGGTATAGCTTTAGACGGTGTCGATTTAAAAAGAACGAAGTATGATTCCCATCTATTGTAATTATTCTAACTGTTCCATTGTCAAATACTGTGTCCACTTCATACGGTCCCATCCAACAAGTGCGAAGCTTGCCTTTGAAATATTTAAACCGGGAGTCGTAAAGTAATGCCCAATCCCCTTCGTGAAACACCTTGCTCTTGATAAATTTATTATTCCATTTCATTCTATGTTGTTGAAGAGCAGTAGTTTTCTGGACAGCTACCGATAGAATCTCGTCCAACTCATTGAGCTATTCCAGTCGGTGTTTATGTGCTTTTGATAAGTCTAGGCCTACTTCTAAAGCTGTTCTAAGTGTGCTAATCACAAATTATACCAGAAACAAAGGGGATTTCCCATATACTAACTCAAATGGAGAAAACTAGGTTGTGTTCCGCCATGTTGTTCTATATGCCCATAAAGCTTCTAGAAGTTTCTGTGCCCAGTCCCAGCGATGACTTGCTATTGCTTTTGTCAAGATATTTTCCAATATCGTATTTGTACTTTCTACCTGTCCATTCACTTGGGGATGATAAGTGTTTTTCATTCTGTTTTTAGCCCTGTATTTCTACATCATCTTCCCTATCATGTGAGATGTGAACTATGCTCCTCCATCTGACACAATTTCCCTTCGATTACCATATCGAGCAAAGATTTCTTTAAAAAGAAAGTCTGCCACTACTTGCTCTATTGCTCTTGTGACCGCTTTGGCTTCGACCCATTTAGTCACATAATTAGTGTAGACCAAGATGTGAGCTTTCCGATGAGAAGGTGGATTGAAAGGTCCAACATAATCGATGGCCCATTTCTTGAAAGGTTCAAGGACTATCTGGGGCTGTAGAGGCATTTCATCTGCTTTCCCATGTTGTCCCATCCATTGGCAACTATCACATCTACTAACATAATCCCGAGCATATCAAAGGATGGAAGGCCAGTAGTATCCCATCTACAACACTTTGTGGCCTGTTCTCTTATCTGCAAAATGTCCTCCATAGGGTCCATCATGAGCGGCCTTTAATATCTCATAGATGTCATCCTATGCCACACAATGCTAAATCTGTTGATCAACCCCTGTATGAAAGAGATACCCTGCCATCCATGAGTATCAAGTACTATGATGAATAATATTCCTTTGATCCTTATATGAAAAATGACGAGGCATTTTCCCTGTAGCGAGATAGTTAGCAATATCTGCATACCACGGAGTGTTAGCAGAAACTACAAAAAGATGTTCATCTAGAAAATTATCTTCAATTGGTGTATTCTTACCATCATTTTCTATCCTAGAAAGGAAATCTACAACCACATTGTCCTTCCCTGGTTTATCTACTATAGTAATGTCAAATCTTGTAGTAGGAAAAGCCATCTTGTAATGCGACCAGGGGTAACAGGTTTATTCATTAAATACCTGATAGCTACATGATTAGTATGTAAAAAGGTAGGATACCCGGTAATCTAATGCCAGAATTTGTTGATGGTATAGATGACAAGAAGGAACTCTTTTTTTGTCATTGTGTAATTTAATTCATCAGAAGCCAAATTCTTACTAACATTGTAAAGTGCATATGGTACCCTATCCTCTTATTGTCCCAATACTGCACCAACCGCTGTATGAGAAGCATCTGTGTGAATATGGAAAGGTAATGCCTAGTCTGGCCCTATAAGGATTGGAGTGCTACAGACCAATTCCTTGATTTTCGTGAAGGCTACATCACAATCATCTGTCCACAAAAAATCTGCATCTTTTATCAGCAATTGAAAAAGTAGATGTGCTACTTTAGAAATTTTTTCTATAAAGCGCTTGTAATAATGGCACAACCAATAAAGCTGCATACTTGCGTGGGTGTTTTGGGTATCAAAAAGTGTAGAATTACCTTTATTGTAGCTGGGTCCATCCTAATTCCTTCAACTGAGAGTAAATGTCCTAGAACAATTCCTTCCTCCATGATCATATGGCATTTTACCGTACTTAAGGAGACATGCGCCTGTATGCACCTTTCAAGAAATTTCTCTAAATTTCTCAACCCTTCTACAAATGAATCCCCTTATGGAGTAAAGTAATCCATGTAAATTTCAACACTATCGTCCACCAAATCAGAGAAGATCCCCAACATTTCCCTCTGGAATGTTGAAGGGGCATTGTGTAGAGCCTCTAACTTACACCTCATCATCCACTATTACCTACTGTTTTTCATCACTTACCTCTCTCTTTTGCCTCATTTTCAATGTAAGACCACCCAGATCATTACATTAGATGTCATTAAGCATGATCAAGTGAGCTTTGCTAATGTGTGACTGTTTTGTTTAGATTTTGACATATTTACAGGCATTCTGCAGCCATCTGCCGATTCCGCAGCCATCTGCTGATTCCGCAACCATCTGGTGATTCTGCAGCCTTTTTGTTAATCTCAAGGTTCCACGTGCCATTTTTCCAAATAAGCCACATGGGCACTTAGGAATCAAGGTGC
>APFE030733134.1:4122-15630 GCA_000404065.3 Pinus taeda | reverse complement strand
TTAGATATCATTTTTTGGGATTCAATTGCGTTAAGTAAGTTATTCATCTATGACCATTTCCATGAGAGATAGTCGTAACTAACTAATTTCTCATGATTTTTGAATAGTCCACTTAGCACTCATTACATCGGGTGATGTTCACAGGGGTGAAGAAGTGGGATTGAAACTAGTGAAATAAATCGCATAGCGTCAATCATCACTTCTGGGGCTTGCACCCAGTAACTAGGACTTCTCAGGAGGTCACCCATCCTAGATCACCTCTTGCTCAAGCGCGCTTAACTGTGGAACATCACCCGATGCAATGAGTGCTAAGTGGACTATTCAAAAATCATGAGAAATTAGTCAGTTACGACTACCTCTCATGGAAATGGTCATAGATGAATGACTTACTTAACCACAAACACACGACAGGACAACTCCATAGTTAAGCGTGCTAGAGCCAGAGGCGATCTGGGATGGGTGACCTCCCTGGAAGTCCTGGTTACTGGGTGCAAGCCCTGGAAGTGATGATTGACGCTATGTGATTTATTTCACTAGTTTCAATCCCACTTCTTCACCCCTGTGATCATCACCTAATGCAATGAGTGCTAAGAAGACTATTGAAAAATCATGAGAAATTAGTCAGTTACGACTATCTCTCATGGAAATGATCATAGATGAATGACTTACTTACCACAGTTGAATCCCAAAAAATGATATCTAATATAATGCACTACGAAAACCCCCAATACTTAATTCAAAAGAGTGAAGGGAACTCTACTTGAATGGTTCATGAGACACAATACTTGCTAAGGTTTTGCAAATGGGGTAGCAAGCTAAGTGAGCTTGATTTTGGGGAACTCCACAGTTAAGCGTGCTTGAGCCAGAGGCGATCTGGGATGGGGACCTCCCGGGAAGTCCTGGTTACCGAGTGCGAACCCCAGAAGTGATGATTGACGCTATGTGATTTATTTCAATAGTTTCAATTGTTGAAATTGAGAACAAGAATATTCCAATTTAATTTGTCCTTGGATTAAATTGTGAATTAAAATGGAATTTAGTCTTAACAACTACTTGGAAATAATTAATTAATTAATTTTAAATTAATTAGTTGGAGAAATTCAAGTTAGAAGTATTTATAAAGTCATGCAAGAGTTATCCTTTAAATTAAGGAGATAAGATTGAGTTATATTTGAGTTGTAATTAGTTAACTCAGTTTACTAAGTTAAGTCCAGTTAAATTAGTTCCAAACTGTTTGAGGAACTGATAGTGAGTTAATAGTCAGTTGATGCATGCATGCACTCAACTAGTGCTACTCCAGTGAACTGAAGATTCCCTCATCAGAAACTCATACATGTCTATTATAAGAAAGACGCAATTGAGATTAATGTTGAGGACAATGTACTATCAGTTGCATGTGTTTTCTCAAAGAGAAAACTCATGCATGTAGTCAAGGATTTAATCCTTGAGAATTGCGCAGTTTTGGAAAAGGTTTTCCACTTGGTTGAAGGTGAATCATTCACAAGGAACAACGCAAGGAAATAGGAGCTTGGAGGGCAGAGAGGAAGGCTGGAGAAAAGCCAAGACTTCGTGTGAGCATTTGTGAGGATTGTACTGAGAGCTGACTAGCTGTGAGGGCTAAGGCTTTGTATAATTCCTATGTATTTCCGCCTTGTATGATAATACAGATAGTGGGGTTTTTAGCTGAGGCTTTCCCCAAAGTTTTTTCAAGTGCCTTGGAGGATTGATTCTTCTTCTTCTGGTTATATTGTTCAGCTTGATCTTTAAGCTTCCGCAAATTGATAGTAGAAGTAGGTTATAGTATTCTGCTTTGATTTATATTGCATTATCGGGTTAACCTGCATCAGATTTTCTACATGGTATCAGAGCTGGATTTGTAGAAATTTTCTACATGGTATCAGAGCTGTGAACAGTATACTGAGAAGAGAATTTGAAGTTTGAAGTTCAGGGTTGCAGGTGAAAATCGAATTCATATCATACTTCAAGGTTGGCCAATGGCGTTCTATGGCTTGAGGCTCAAGTATGCCTTGGAAGGTAGCTTGAATTACATAGCATGGAAAGATAGAATGGAGGTTGTATTAGAAGACAATGCCTTAAAGGAATTCATTGATCAAGAAATCCCAAAGCCAGCTTCAACTAATGCACAAGAGTTGGCTGAGTGGAAGAAGTGTATGGCGAAGGTGAGACGAATCATCCTTGAGGGAGTTTGAGACCATATTGTCTCAAGTCTCCAGGGGAAGGATACTCCATTTTCAATGTGGAAGACATTGAAGGACCTCTACTAGAACAGTAGCGACCAGAGGAAATTGGTGCTCGAGGATAACCTTTGAAGAACCAAGATGCAGAGGGGCGATACTATTTCCACATACCTGAACAAGCTCACCACTTACAGAGATGAGCTTGGCAATGTGGGAATGACTATTGTCGATGATGATATGGTGAGCCTCGCTCTCCTTGGCCTTCCAAAGAGTTGGAATAGCTACCAGGACTCTGTGAATGAAAGGGAGAAACTGTTGGATTGGGAACGACTATGGTCAGATCTTATGTAGGGGGAGATCAAGAGGAGCACACAAGATGGTTCTTCATCCAAGAATGATGATGAAGAAAATCTAGCCTTAGCAAGTAAGGCAAGGAAAGGGAAGGGGAAGGCTTCCCATTCCAAAACGAATTCTTCTCATGGAGGGAAGAAGGGTGAAATGTCTAAAGTAAGGTGCTTTAATTGTCACAAGATGGGACATTATGCGACTAATTGCCCATCGAAGAAGTCCAAGAAGGGATCCTCGGAAGGATCAGGAGGTGAGGCATTAGCCTCTCAGTTCGAAATGGACTTTACCCTCATCGCATACATGGTGTCATCGATGATGGGTTGTGTCTGGTATCTTGACAGTGGAGCCTCATTCCACATGACCAGTGATGAAAATTTATTCAATGCCTTGGAGGAGAAAGACCTCAAGATGCACATAGATATGGGTGACGATGAAAGGTATAGTGTTTTAGGAGTGGGCACAGTTGCTTTTTAAAGGGAGCATGGAGCACCTCTCACCTTAACAAATGTGATGCATGTGCATGCACTGAAGAAGAATTTGGTATCGGTCGCGATGTTGGAGGACAAAGGCTACGATGTTATCTTCAGTAAAGGAAAGGCATTCCTAAGACACATAGCCATGGGTTAGACCAAGAGGATAGGGATTCAAGTGAAGAATGTCTATAAACTAGAGGTAGATGATTGTGCAACATTGAGTACGAAAGCAGAATTGGTGCAAAGCCAAGACATTGGCGAGTTGTGGCACAGGCGGTTGGGCCATTTGCATCATGGGGCTTTGAAGATAATGCAGTAGATATCTACAAGACTTCCCAAAGGTAAACTTGAGCAAGTTGACACATGCAAAGGTTGTACCTTGGGAAAGTACGCCAAGTCTTCCTTTCATGATCAAGACAGTCGAGCAAAGGCTATCTTAGAGCGAGTTCATACTGATTTGTGTGGACCATTCTCGATGACATCCACAACGAAGCAAAGGTATTGTGTGATTTTCATTGATGACTATTCTCGTAAATGCTGGATTTATTTCATGCAGAAGAAGGACCAAACTTTCACAAAGTTTTGTGAGTTCAAAACTTTGGTCGAGAAAGAGTCAGGGAAGAATATCAAGGCCTTGAGAAGTGACAACGGTGGAGAATATGTCTCTCAAGAGTTTAAGGACTTCTGTGCAGCGGAAGGAATTAAATGAGAGTTGACGACACCTCATAACCCACAACAGAATGGGGTGGTCGAGAGGAAGAATAGAACTATTGTATGGGCAGCGTAGGCAATGCTGCACGACCAAGGCCTACCACTTCACTTGTGGGCTGAGGCATGCAACACAACGGTCTATCTACATAATAGAAGCCCGCATCACATACTTGGGGTGAAGACACCAGAGGAAGCTTTCTCCGGTAAGAGGCCAGATGTGGGTCACTTCAGGATCTTTGGCTCATCGATATATTGCCATGTGACAAAGGATGCACGGAAGAAGCTTGAGCTGGCAATAGAGTTGGGGATATTTGTGGGGTACAGTGATACACCTCACAACTATCGGGTATACTTGCCTACCAGTCGGAGGACATGGTTTGCAAAGATCTCAAGTTTGATGAGCAGAAGGCCATGCGAGTTTCCCTTGAGAGGAGCTCCAACTACAAGCTATGGAGGAACTGTTGGTTCCTAAGGAGGAGGAGCCTCAAATTGATGCGGATCAACCGCATGCAGAGGTTCCAGGAGTCGAGACATCCACTCAAGCAGAGTCTTCTAGAGATGGATGAAAGCGCACAAGAGAAGTTGATAGATTGTTGGAGTATCTGAGAGAGAATGTGGGAGCACCATCTTCTCAGGGCAGATAGAGAAGGTCACCTGAGAGGTACACTAGATACATGGCCCTTACTGGGGAATGTGTTGAGATCGAGCCATCTTCCTTTAAGGAAGCAGTGTAGCAGCTGCTTTGGGTTGATGCTATGGTGGATGAGTATGACTCCATAGTTCGTAATAGTGTTCGGGACATGGTTCCGAGACCGGAGAACAAGTCAGTTGTGAGTTCTCGTTGGCTTTACAAGGTAAAGCAAGCTGCTGATGGTAGTGTGTATCATCATCTCAGAGACTATGTAGCAAGGAGGATCATGTTGCTTTAGTATATTTCGACAAAGGAGCAAGATGCTGACATTTTGACAAAGGAATTATCAAAGTGTAAATTCAAGTTCCATAGAGACAGGATCGGGGTGGCAAAGAATCCCTTTCTTATTGAGAGGGAGTATTGAAATATGGCAACAAGAATATTCCAATTTAATTTTTCCTTGAATTAAATTGTGAATTAAAATCGAATTTAGTCTTAACAACTAATTGGAAATAATTAATTAATTAATTTTAAATTAATTAGTTGGAGAAATTCAAGGTAGAAGTCTTTTTGAAGTCATGCAAGGGTTATCCCTTAAATTAAGGAGATAAGATTGAGTTATATTTGAGCTGTAATTAGTTAACTTAGTTTACTGAGTTAAGTCCAGTTAAATTAGTTCCAAATTGTTTGAGGAACTATGTAGAAATTCTCACTGTAGATTAATTTGATTATGCAATTTACTAAAGTAAAATACTTAATCTACTTCTACTATCAAACTTGCGGAAGCTTAATCAATTTTGAGCAAAATCAAACAGAGCACATATAACAGAGAAGAAGATTCAATCACACATGAACCACAAAATAATACTCTGGGGAAAGCCTCAATTAAAAACCCCGCTATCTGTATTATCATACAAGTGGAAATATCTCAAGATTACACAAAGATTTAGCTCTCAAGCTGTCTAGCTCTTAGTACAATCCCTCACTGCTACTCATAAAGAGAATTGACAACACATATGCCTTCTCCTCTGTCCTACAAGCCTCCTATTTCCTTGTGTTGTTTCTCCTAGATGATCTTCTCCAACCAAGTGGAAAACTGATCTCACACCCTGTATGAACTGTGCAATCCTCAAGGAACCTTGTTCCTTCTACATGGATGAGTTTCCTTTATAGGAAAATTCCTCCAACTGATAGTACAATGTCCCTGTCTTTAATCTCAACTGGATCTTTGTCTGAACTGACATGCATGAGTTATTTATGAGATAATATTTAGTTATCTGGAGAACATTAGTTGCATGCATGCATGCATTAACTGACTGAACTCAAAATTAGTTCCACAAATTGTTTGGAACTAACTTAACTAGACTTAACCCAGTTAACTGAGCTAACTAATTACAACTCAGATACAATTCATCCATATCTCCTTAATTACGGGATAAATTCCTCAATCAAAGGGATAACTGTTGCATGTCTTCACAAAGACTTCAAGTTTGAATTTCTCTAACTAATTAACTCAAGATGAATTAATTAATTATTTTTCAAACAGTTGGTGAGACTAAATTCGAATTTTAGTTCTCAATTTTAATTCAAGGACAAATTAAAATTGGAATATATCCTGAAATGCTATCCATAGCAATGCTATTTTTAGCATTTCTTGTTGCTATTTTCAACACTCCCTCTCAACAAGAAAGGAATTCAACTCGATCCTGATCCTAAACCTTTGGAATGTTCTGCATGCAACACTTCTCTCAAGCGTTGTAGCTCCAACCACTCTAAAAAAAAAAAAAAGACATCTAACCTGAATCAGAATGATGCCTCTGTCATCAAAGTCTCTGACTGCAATTGCCTCTGTCCACTGAAAACTCTACACCTCTGTGCTCTTCAGTATCTGACTAATCTAGCCTCTGTCACTTTGATCTATGATTACACCAATCACACTGATTCCTCCTATTGCATTTGTGTTGTTTATGGTCCTATCTCCCAGCACTGCATCTGCACTGCACCTCCTCTCATCATGTTGCATCGTGATGCCCACTGCTGCACTGCAACTCAGTTACTGAGAAGTAAGTAATTGATCTCCCAACTGACCTCCCTGTTGGGCTAGAAACCCCCTCTGATGCTGAAGCTCCCTCTTTCGCTCCATCTGCATCTGTCTCTACCCACTCAGCCAGTCCGTCTACTCCTCGTTGGGGCTCCTGTAGCAAGGTCTAATAAAAGAGGTTGGGTACCTCAAGGATGCTGCCCCTATTTCAACCTTCTTGGGACTATCACTTCACATCTCCCCACCTCCCACCTGGAGGTATGGCTGCATGTGATCCCTCTGCTGACTTCTCCAATTGTGGCTCCTCCCCAATTGTCTAAGACTTCTTTTGGTGCTGCATGTTGAGAGGTAATGTACTCTCCCTCTCAACCACCAAGTCTCTAACATTTGCCTTGCTCCTCAAGGCTTTGCATGCATCTTGAACCTCAAGAGCATACAGGTTCTGTACCCGTAAACCGATCTCTTTGACCTAACCCGTGGTGATGTGTCTAAGGAAAACCTTTCCCTTACTGAAGACAACATCGTAGCCTTTGTCCTCCAACATCGCGATCGATACTAAGTTTTTCTTCCGTCCAGGCACATACTTTACATCAATCAGGGTGAGAGGAGCTCCATGCTCCCTCTAAAACACAACTGTACCTTCACCTGAAACACGGTACTTTCCATCATCACCCATCTCTATACGCATCTAGAGGTCCTTCCCCTCCAAGGCACTGAACAAAATCTTATTGCCGGTCATGTGGAATGAGGCTCCACTGTCAAGAAACCAACCACAACCCATCATCGATGAAACCATGGATGCGATGAGGGTAAAATCCAATTCGAATTGAGAGGCTAGGGCCTCACCTTCAGATCCTTCCGAGGGTCCCTTCTTGGATTTCTTCAATGGACAATTAGTTGCATAATGGCCCACCTCATGACAATTAAACCATCTCACTTTAGATTTGTAAATCTTCTTCCCACCATAGGAAGAACTCAATTTGAATGGGAATCCTTCCCTTTCCCTTTCCACGCCTTACTTGCTAAGGCTAGATTTTCTTCATCATCATGCTTAGATGAATAACCATCTCTGGTGCTCCTCCTGATCTCCTCCTGCATCAGATCTTACTACAGTCGTTCCCAAGCTGGCAGTTTCTCTCTTCCATTCATTGAGTCCTGGTAGCTATGCTAGCTCTTAGGAAGATCGAGGAGAGCAAGACTCACCATGTCATTATCAACTGTTGTGATTCCTACACTTCCAAACTCATCTCTGCAGGTGGTGAGCTTGTTCAGATATGTAGAGATTGTGTCGCCCTTTTCACACTTGATTTTCCAAAGCTTGTCCTTCAGCGCCAGCTTCCTCTTGTCGCTGCTGTTTTGATATAGGTCCTTCAATGTCTTCCACATTGAAAACGGAGTCTCCTTCCCATGAAGACTCGAGACAATATGGTCTTGAACTCCCTCTAGAAGAATCCTCCTCGCTTTCGCACACATTTCTTCCATTCCGCCAATTCCTGGGCATTAACTACTGCTGGCTTGGAAAATTCTTGATCAATGAAGTCCTTTAAACCATTGTATTCTAATACCACTTCCATGCGATCCTTCCATGCTATGTGATTCGAGCTGCCATCGAGGGCATACTCGAGTCTCAAGCCATTGAACGCCATTGGTGAACTTTGAGATATGATAACAAATCGATTTTGTACCTACAATCAAGAACTTCAAACTTCTCCCTTCTCCCTTCTTTGTATACTGTTCTTCGCTTTGATCACCTTCGCTCCGATACCATGTAGAAATTCTCACTGTAGATTAATTTGATTATGCAATGTACTAAAGCAAAATACTTAATCTACTTCTACTATCAAACTTGCGGAAGCCTAATCGATTTTGAGCAAGATCAAACATAACAAATATAACAGAGAAGAAGATTCAATCACACATGAAACACAAAAGAATACTTTGGGGAAAGCCTCAGCTAAAAACCCCGCTATCTGTATTATCATACAAGTGGAAATATCTCAGGATTACAAAAAGCTTTAGCTCTCAAGCTATCCAGCTCTTAATACAATCCCTCACTACTGCTCATAGACAGAATAGACAACACATATGCCTTCTCCTCTGTCTTCCAAGCCTCCTATTTCCTTGCGTTGTTTCTATTGGATGATCTTCTCCAACCAAGTGGAAAATTGATCTCTCACACTGATCTCACACCCTATATGAACTGCGCAATCCTCAAGGAACCTTATTCCTTATGCACAGATGAGTTTCCTTTATAGGAAAATTCCTCCAACTGAGAGTACAGTGTCCCTGTCTTTAATCTCAACTGGGTCTTTGTCTGAACTGACATGCATGAGTTATTTATGAGAGAATATTCAGTTATCTGGAGAACACCAATTGCATGCATGCATGCATTAACTGACTGAACTCACAATTAATTCCACAAACTGTTTGGAACCTAATTTAATTGGACTTAACTCAGTTAACTGAGCTAACTAATTACAACTCAAATACAACTCATCCTTATCTCCTTAATTAAGGGATAACTTCCTCAATCAAAGGGATAACTCAAAGGGATAATTGTTGCATGTCTTCACAAAGACTTCATGTTTGAATTTCTCTAACTAATTAACTCAAGATTAATTAATTAATTATTTTTCAAATAGCTGGCGAGACTAAATTCGAATTTTAATTCTCAATTTTAATTCAAGGACAAATTAAAATTGGAATATACCTTGAAATGCTATCTATAGCAATGCTATTTTTAGTATTTCTTGTTGCTATTTTCAAAAAACTAATAGTCAGTTAATAGTCAGTTGATGCATGCATGCACTCAACTAGTGCTACTCTAGTTAACTAAAGATTCCCTCATCAGAAACTCATGCATGTCTATTATGAGAAAGACCGAGTTGAGATTAATGTCAAGGACAGTGTACTATCAATTGCATGTATTTTCTCAAAGAGAAAACTCATTCATGTAGCTAAGGATTTAATCCTCGAGGATTGCGTAGTTTTGGAAAAGGTTTTCCACTTGGTTGAAGGTGAATCATCCACAAGGAACAACATAAGGAAATAGGAGCTCGAAGGGCAGAGAGGAAGGCTGGAGAGAAGCGGAGATTGCCTGTGAGCATCTGTGAGGATTGTACTGAGAGCTGGCTAGTTGTGAGAGCTAAGGATTTGTATAATTCCTATGTATTTCCACCTTGTATGATAATACAGATAGTGGGGTTTTTAGCTGAGGCTTTCCCCAAAGTATTTTCAAGTGCCTTGGAGGATTGATTCTTCTTCTTCTGGTTATATTGTTCAGCTCGATCTTTAAGCTTCTGCAAATTGATAGTAGAAGTAGGTTATAGTATTTTGCTTTGATTTATATTGCGTTATCGGGTTAACCTGCACTAGATTTTCTACATCAATCCCACTTTTTCACCCCTATGAGCATCACCTGATGCAATGGGTGCTAAGTGGACTATTAGAAAATCAAGAGAAATTAGTCAGTGACGACTGCCTCTCATGGAAATGGTCATAGATGAATGACTTACTTAATGCAGTTGAATCCCAAAAATGATATCTAATATAATGCATTACGAAAATCCCCAATACTTAATTCAAAAGAGTGAAGGGAACTCTACATGAATGGTTCATGAGGCACAATACTTGCTAAGGTTTTGCAAATGGGGTAGCAAGCTAAGTGGTCTTGATTGTAGGGAAAACCCCACAGTTAAGCGCGCTTGAGCCAGAGGCGATTTGGGATGGGTGACCTCCCAGGAAGTCTTGGTTACTAGGTGCATGCCCCAGAAGTGATAATTGACGCTATGTGATTTATTTCATTGAGTGTTAAGCGGACTATTAAAAAATCGTGAGAAATTAGTCAGTTACAACTATCTCTCATGGAAATGGTCATAGATGATGACTTACTTAACGCAATTGAATCCCAAAAAATGATATCTAATATAATGCACTGCAAAAACCCCCAATACTTGATTCATAAGAGTGAAGGGAACTTTACTTGAATGGTTCATGACGCACAATACTTGCTAAGGTTTTACAAATGCAGTAGCAAGCTAAGTGGGTTTGATTGTGGGAAAAACTCCACAATTAAGCACATTTGAGCCAGAGGTGATCTAGGATGGGTGACCTTCCGGGAAGTCTTGGTTACTAGGTGCAAGCCCCAATCATAGATGAATGACTTACTTAACGCAGTTGAATCCCCAAAAATTATATCTAATATAATGCATTGCGAAAACCCCCAATACTTAATTCGAAAGAGTGAAGGGAACTCTACTTGAATGGTTCATGAGGCACAATACTTGCTAAGGTTTTGCAAATGGGGTAGCAATCTAAGTGGCTTGATTGTGGGGAAAACTCCATAGTTAAGTGCGCTTGAGCCAGAGGTGATCTGGGATGGGTGACCTCTCGGGAAGCCCTGGTTACTGGATGCAAGCCCCATAAGTGATGATTGACACTATGTGATTTATTTCACTGAGTGCTAAGTGGACTACTAAAAAATCATGAGAAATTAGTCAGTTACGACTACTTCTCATGGAAATGGTCATAGATGAATGACTTACTTAACGTACTTGAATCCTAAAAAATGATATCTAATATAATGCACTGTGAAAACCCCCAATACTTAATTCAAAAGAGTGAAGGGAACTCTACTTGAATGGTTCATGAGGCACAATACTTGCTAAGGTTTTGCAAATGGGGTAGCAAGCTAAGTGGGCTTGATTGTGGGGAAAACTCCAAAGTTAAGCATGCTTGAGCCAGAGGCGATCTGGGATGGTGACCTCCCTAGAAGTCCTGGTTACCGGGTGCAAGCCCTAGAAGTGATTTATTTCACTGAGTGCTAAGTGGGCTATTCAAAAATCATGAGAAATGTGATTTATTTCACTAAGTGCTAAGTGGGATGGTGACCTCTCGAGAAGTCCTGGTTACCGGGTGCAAGCCCCAGAAGTGATTTATTTCACTGTGTCCTAAGTGGACTATTCAAAATTACGAGAAATGTGATTTATTTCACTTAGTGCTAAGAGGACTATTCAAAAATCATGAGAAATTAGTAAGTTATGACTACCTCTCATGAAAATGGTCTCTAATATGATGCATTCCGAAAACCCCCAATACTCAATTAAA
>APFE030733120.1:22218-38254 GCA_000404065.3 Pinus taeda | reverse complement strand
GAGTGGGTGGACCCCTATAGCTATGTGCGCAGGGTAGATAGAGTCTGTATTAATATGAAGATAGCAATAAAGAGAAGTATTCTGCAAATTTTGTGTATTTATTTCTTTTTAATGCATCTTGTTATATTGTATTTTGGGTTTAATTTACAATGTTCATGTGATGTGCGAATGTATGTTACTGTATGGGTTAATTAAATGGAAGTAATAATATCAGTTTACGGGGTGCTAACTATGTTTGATTAGTAAGATAAGTAAAACACTTAAGATAACTTGGAAACCTATACAATATGTTGTCATAGCAGCACGAAAGTACCTGGACCATGGGTTATTCTACAAATTCTATGTATTTATTTCTTTTTAATGCATCTTGTTATATTGTTACTTCCATCATCCCCCCATACTGCTTTGGGTGATACTTTTGTCCGCGCTTTGCACGCTGATGTCGAAAGGGTTGGTACTGTGGGGATTTGTTTGGCTAACTAAGCCTGAAGTCCTTACATGATCCATGACTAGAGTGAATTTCCTCCCAACCAAATAATGTCTCCACATTTTAAGGTCTTGAATTATTGTTTCCAACTCCAAGTCATATAATGAGTACTTTTTTTCCAAGTTCCTTCAATTTTCGCGACTCATATACTACAACATGTCCTTCCTACATCAATACATCTTATAGACCTTCTAGGCATGCATCCATACATACTTCAAATTCATTTTATAAATATGTTATTTTCAATATTAGTGCTACTATAAGAAAAAATTTCAATTTTTCAAAACTCTCTTGGAATTGTGGGGTCCATACAATTTTTACTTCGTTCTTTTGCAAGGAGGTTATAGGGTGTTCCAACTTGGAAAACCCTTGTATAAACCAATTTTAATAACTAGTTATCCCCATACGCCAACTATATCCTTTTGTACTTCCCTTTCAAGTACGATTTTCACCTTCTCAGGATCCACTACAATCCCCTCCTCTAAAAGCATGTGGCCCAAATAATGTATTTTTCTTTGATAAAACTCACATTTAGAGAACATTGCATATAGATAAGTTTCCCTCAAGATTATGAGTACTATATCCAAATTTTGTTTATCCTCCTCTAATTTCTTAGAATATATTAATATGTCAGCAATATAAACAAGAATAAATTTATCTAAAAACTCGTTAAAGATACTATTCATTAAGCACATAAACATGGTTGGCGCATTTTTGAGCCCAAAAGGTAGCACTGTGAATTCATGGTGCCCATATTGGGTTCTAAACATTGTTTTTGGTATATCTTCTTCTCGGGTTTTTAATTGACGGTACCTAAATCTAAGATCTATGTTAGAAAATAATGTTTCCACCTTAACATAAGTCAAATAGTGTGTCATGTAAGTCAATAGCCATGAGGGAAGTTGAACAGTCACAAGGGTCAATTTCACCCTTGGCTATATACACCCCTCATTTTTACATGCAAAAGACTTTTCACCTTAGCTCCTCCCACATAGCCTTGAGAGTCTGTAATATTTTATTTGAGGAGCGAGCAGTGGCTCCAACGCCCCGCTATAGGGGTTAGTGATTTAATAGTGTACAGATGTGTCTTGTAACTTTCTCTTAATTCATAAGCCTGTTAACGTACCAGCTCGTTTTCACATATGTATTGTATTCGTTTGTAAGACTATTCTTGGGACACTTGTAATCCATGTTTCTTTAACCTATATTAAGACAATTAAACTATTTCAGTTGTTTTAGTACATATGCTATTGGAAATGTGTTGTATCAGTTGCTAACGTTGTCTTGCTCGTGTAGGCTATCCCGCCGGACACTCGATAGATTCATTCTTGTAAACTTGTTATAACATCCGTCACACTCATGTGGACTATTTCGTTGGATGTTGTATGTGATATATGTTTACCTTGTGTTTGTGACTTCTGCATCCGTGTGGACTACTCTGCCGGAAGATGCACATGTGTTGTTGTGTTTTGTGTCTCTAGCAGTGTTGGGACTATTCCCTTTCAACCTGAGACTCACTTCCACCCTCTCCCTCTACAGTGAAAGAACTTTGACACAAGAGGCACTAAGCACTCACTAGGCATGTGAACCTCGTTGTTTGAAGATAAAGTAAATCACTCGCATGCACTGACAAGCAATAGCTAAGAAAAATATTTAAGATAATGGCAACCAGGCCATTGTACTAGATGGGACTCCTACACCAAATGCTGTGAGGTCTAGTTGGGACTTCATAGCGGGGAGATCCCTTGAATGTTGGCGGGTCCAGCACCATCAACATTACAATAGACCATAAAGAAGAGAGTAACTTGTTGGGGTTGTTTTCTTACAATCATATTTGTTTTCAAGACGGGTTCAAATATTATCTAAACTAAATGTATATGGAAGAAAACGTTGAGGTTGGTTATTGGATATAGTTGAGAGAAGAATACACCATTGTTATTGTAATTGGCTTTGTAGAGTGGTACATATTTTATAAACCAGACTCCATTTACTCTTATCATACTCTCGAACCATAGCACATTTAGTCTTATCATACTCTACCTTGTTCTTGACATGATTAAAGGGAGTACTTACTCCACGATCTCAATATTTATGGATAGAGAACTCTTTGTAAATTATGTTTTATATATATGTGTGTCTGTGTGTCTCTGTGTGTGTCTGTATATGTATATGTATATGTATATGTATATGTATATGTATATGTATATGAATGTATGTATGTACACACACACACACACACACACACACACACATGCACGCACACACATATATATATTATTTAATTTATCTTATTCAATATATTTTTTTTCTAAAGGAATTTTAAAATGGATGGGTCTCGAACTTGCTTGACATGGGATTAATTCCAACAACTACCACTCTAATTTCTAGGTGCCTACATATGCCTTTTACATGGGCATAGGTGAATTCAAGGGATTTGAACCTAAAACCTTCATACACATAACACTTCATTTTCATAGCCATCACCAATTAAGTTTCCCCTGAGGCTCAATATTTATTCAATAAGTATAAAATACAAATTTTTTTATACTAATACTTATTTATTATTATTTATATAAAATTGAAAAATAAAATTCAATTAGGGTTATCTCGAGTGGTTGAGTAGAATGGTTGTTATCTTTCGCACCCAAGTTCAAATCCTTTATAGTGACATGATGAACTATAATGTCTTGATGAACTCTTAAATGAGTATATACTTGTGGGCTAGCCTAGTACCAACAACCTTACTCTAGCAATGATTCTAGCCCTCAAAGTTAGAGAGAGACGAATTTATTTCTTTGAGAAAAATATTAAAATTGAAAAATAAAAATCATAAATTTAAAATTATTACTAACATAAAACTAAATTTTAATATAAAAGTATGTTATTATAATAACATCATTTTATAAATCACATACTCATGAGAGCACAAATGGGTCGTATATTAAATTATAGACCTTGCGAGGTTAGTATCTTCAAAAATTTTGTTAGCATCCTCATAAGATAGTCATTCTAAGTTGTAGAGATTCGAGTTTATATATATATATATATATATTATATATTATATATATATATTATATATAATATATATATTATATATATATATATAATATTAATATATATATATATCGATAGATAGATATATTAGATATATAAGTGGGGATATTACTATTAAAATTTAATGAGAAAAGTAATTATCGCAACACATTTTGTCTATTAATTTGAAGGGAAAATTAATCATTTAATTGTATTTTTGATGAATACAACATCTTCTAAAATATCCTTATACTATAAATAAAATATAAATTATATAAAACTATTCTATGCATTTATATTATATTTTTTACATAATTATGTCGATAGGCATTCCTCTACAAGGTTGGCTTGGGCAGATTCAACAAATCACAAAGGCTTATTTTCATCATCCTCCTTCGAATAAAAGATTGACACGTGGGCCCAGTCAAGTCATTTTTGTTCATTTAATACCACGTTCACATTGTTGTTCACGTAGGCTTCGAAGGCTATACACCCTTTCCCTACTTCCTAGAACCTTAGCTCCTCCTCCACTAACCATTGGCACTCAAAGGGTGGAAGGGTTTGGGTTTTTGTGAATCTTTTTCCCTCTGCAAATTTGGTTTTTATTTTATTTCTATTTTCCATAGTTTCAAAAAAAAATATATACATTTTAGTTAGTAAACTTGGGGCAACCATCAATGAGTGCATGGAAAGGGGGGTTAGAGGTCAGGAAGTGTCTATTAGAAGGAGGAGGTCAATTTTGTTGTGCATTTCTTTTTATAGCTACCCTCAATGACGACCTTCAAAACTACTTAGTGCTCAGCTGTTGAAAGATATGTACCTACATACCCTAATTTTGCATGTTGAAGCTTTATATATGAGGGAAATTTAGGAGAAAGATCAATCATAAAGGGTTGAACTGTTGTTAGTTTATGCTAAAAGGATTTTACTGAGAGTTTTCTGAGGAAATTCATACACTAGTTTTGATTGAAGACTTATTTTCTCTTACATACTTTGTGCTACTTCTGGCCAAGTTTTCACAAATCCCAACTTGGTCTAGAGTTCAATAGTCCACCCTCATTATATGGGTTTACGAGATGGGAGCTATTATGCTACTTTGAGCAACAAAGAGTTTGGATTTATTTCTCTTTGAAGGATTGAGACTCTTTGCTGAATTTTATTGTTAATACCTTTAGATAATTGATTTTGGGGATTGAAAAAAGAAGCTAGGGATTTTCATTTTCTAGATGAGTAAGTATGCGGAGACGATTTTCTCAACCGAAGAAGTGATTCTAGTGAGAAATATTGGTAGGTGATCAATAAGTAATCCCAGAAAGGTCTACAATGTTTAGAGAAATGCATACTGATGAGCCTCATCATTGAGTAATTATATGGGCCTTAATTCACCTCCTAGCTTAGTCAAACCAACTATTCTCACAACTTATTGCATACTTTTGATTATATTTTGTTTATGAGATGAGTTAGAGTTGGATATTTTGCTTTGTGGTCTAACGTGCATATAATGCAGGAATAAAGGATAAAAGCAAGGAATTTTGGCAAAGGCCTTGGTCAAAACTCGAATGGGACAAGGGAGAGGAAGTATAGGAGGAAAATCCTCCTCATTTAATACCCCTCCATTCAAATATTCCTCCATCAGCTTGGAGTGAAAGCAACCAAATCATGAGGACTAGAAGGCAACCGAGCAAGTGAAAGTCAGAGCACCATTTTATCTTGAGTTTGGGAGCCAAGCCTCCCTAATTTTAAGGAAGTCGTTGGAGACTTCAGATGTATAAGTAGAGAGGCTTAGGACCTCAGTAGGATTTGGTTTTTACTCGGATTTTGATGGTAAAACTATACTTTATTTTCTAGCTACAAGACTTGTGACAGTTGGATGTAATTCACAGTCTTTATAATAAAGATAAGTTTTGTTTCGAGCCAGCATTGAGCTAACTCAGAGGGCTGAGGCACTTGGGTTAGGGCCCAACCCTAGCAGCCAAAGCTCCTCTTTTTTGTACATGTATGTTAGCGTAGATTCATGGTTTAATCGTTCATTTGCTTAAGTAGTTGCATTTCCATTACAGCAATGTAGCGTAGATTGGTTGTGTTTTAGATTTCTAGTTATTGCATGAGCTTTGGAGTTTGTTGTCTTAATTCAGTACTTGGTTCATTTCAATCGTTATCGTCTTCAATCACTCTCTTTTGTAATATATCTCACTCATATTCTCATTTCCTTCAGCACGAAATGCTTAAGCGGGAGCCAGAAAACCACATCTTAACCAAATTATGCCCGTAGATCTCCCTACCATCCGATCCACAGCAAACCTGACCAATCACCATCCAATTCATTTCAACGCTTGAATTTATGCGCTCCAATCTCCACCGTCGATCTATCTCTTGATACAATGGCTATCGCATCACCTCAATCCTTTATGCGCTCCAATCTCCACCGTTGATCTGGCTAGCTTGATCCGACAGCTATCGTGCAATCTCGCATTGATTCTTGCACGACCGTTATCTAGATGAGAGCACGCGAGAAAAGTGGTTTTCCCATGCTACGTGTCACCCAGTTAGGCTAATCGCGTAAAATCTTAGAATTTCGCTTACAGCTTTGAGGGCACACGAGAAACTGCTTACCACCTACGAAAACTTGCTCCATCATTTCTGCATGTTTCTCCCGTGATAAGATCTCCATTGTTCATCTACCGTTAATCCTGTTCGTCCATCCATTCACTTAATTCCTTGCGATAAGATCTTCGCCATTCATCTGTCATTAATCCTATTCGTCCATCCATTCACTTGATCTCCCGCGATAAGATCTCCGCTGCTCATCTCCCATTCATCTTGTTCGCGTGTCTATTCACTTAATTCCCCGCGATAAGATCTTCGATGTTCATCCTATTTGTTACCTTGTTCATTCATCTATCCACTAAATTGCTCGCAATAAGATCTCCATCGTTGAACCTATTCATTAACCCCATTTGTCCATCTATTCACTTAAGCTCCCACGATAAGATCTCCATTGTTAATCTTTTGTTCATTGATCGATCCAACGGTTCCTATGCAATGCTGCTTCCTTACGTCCTCCCTTCACTAATTTCAATCTCCGACTGCTCTTCCGCTTGAAAACAAATTTAGTTTAGTTTCCCTTCTTACACACTAGTATAATTTGATGCTCTTTACATCTGTAACTTAGATAACAGCACTAGGTTAGTGTTGATTTAGCAATTTTACTTAGCATAGCTATTTAAATGGTTCATTAGGTTATGGTGTGAGTTAGAATTGCATATTTATTTCTTCATTACTATAATTAGAATAGATTTGCTCTTCTTCCATCAGAGAATTAAGCTTCTTCTGACCCTATAGAAGTCTTGCTTGGAACCCCTAGGTCCTCTCGCCAAATGAATAGTGACAACAGGCGGGACCTTCACTTTTACTTGTGCATATAGCACTGTCACCTCCAAGTTTGTACGAACCCCGGGTTGATAAGTAAAGCTGGTAGCCTAGGAGTTGCATCTTCCTTGCTGCAATACTAGTGCTCATCACTTTTTGGTGTCGTTGCCAGGGAGGTGTCAGAGTAGAATGTGATCCCTGCTTTCTTTTATTCTACTTCTTATCTTCAATTTTCTTCCATTAGTTTAATTCTGCAAAAGTAATCTAGTAGCTTCCTTTCTTTCATTTGTCATTATCTACTTTCCTTTCCATTCTGCAAGTAGAATTTCAATTCAACAAGTAGTTTTTCTGTCAGTAGTTTTCATTCAATCAACAATTTCATTTCTGTAAATATTTGCATTAGGCATATTTAATTTCAAAAGTAGGAAATTGCATTGCATTATAGTTTTCATTCAATCATAAAAACAAAAACAAAAATTTTCCAACACCAACCCAACCCCCCATTTGATCACATGGTGCAGTAAGAGCCATATCACCACTCACTTTTACAAGTAGAAGGAGAAGATGGCAAAGAATGTAGAAGAAATGGATGGAGATGATGACAATGAGGAAGATCCTCTCGGATTTCCCATTCAAGATACTAATGGTAGTGTGCACATGAAGAACATCCCTCCATATTTTCTTCCAAAATTTCATGGTCTAATGTTAGAGGATCCAGAAACCTTTCTCTTTGAATTTGAGATTGTTTGTAGATCTTATGGTTACTTATCAAAAACCCAAAAACTGAGATTGTTTCCAGCAACTTTGAAGGATAGAGCTCTTAGATGGTTCATGAGTTTAGCGACTAATTCAATAAGATCATGGAATGATATGCAAAAGATATTTCTAGAAAAATATAAAGATCATGATCTTAAAGAAGAAATATTTAAAATGAATCAAAAAGAATATGAGAGTATAGAGGATCTAGTACAGAGGTTCATGTATAATTTCAAGAGGGAAAAACTACATCATTTAGGATCCATTACACTAAAAAACCTCTTAGAACAATTAGGGATGAGTGGATTGATCTCCTTGATCTCATGAGTAGATGTGATGTATACCAATTATCATTTGAAGAAATTTTTGAAACATACAAACACATATCAAGAGGAAAAGCAAGAGTAGTTAAATCAACATCAAGATGGGTAAGTCAAGCGAAACATAGAAATTTATTTTATGATTTTAAAACATAAATTCTTAGTAATCTAACAAAACAAGTAAAAATGTTAAGAATGCAAGATGAAGGAAAAGAAAATGCTGATATTTTTGTTGCAAAATCACAGGATGTTAAACATTGTCCATCATTAACAAGGTTGAAGGAAGTTTACCAACAGAAAAATGGAGCAAGTCAATTACCAATGCAACAATGTTATGTAGCTCCAAGAGGACCATGGTAGCCTATTCAACCTGATATGATGCAAGAGCCTAATTCACAATTTCAAGCTTATGCACATCCACCTCAAATTAGTTGGGACACACCTTTTCCTTGGCAACATTGGCCACATCAACCCCAAAACCAATCTTGGCATCAAGGTCTGCAAGGAACTTATGGGAACCATCCACAATATCCTCAGTATTTTCCTCAATATCCTCCATACCAAACTCCATGTTATCCTTACCATTCACCTCCACCACAACCACAACCCCATCCACATCCATCTCAAATATACATTCCCACTCAACTACCTGTACCACCATTTCCAAACCCAGACATTGAAGTAGCTAAGCCCACTTACAATGCTGAGGTACAACACTTCCAAACATCTCCTTTTGAGATCAATGGTATTCACCATAGCTCAGGAAGAGTATTGCAAAAAATATATTCTCTTGATATGATTGAAGGACAACATGCAGAAGGAGAAGATTGAAAAGAGAAGATCAAAGAAACATGGGCTACATTTGAAGAGCAAACAACCAAATCAAATATTGAGAAAGCTCCCTCATGGTTACCGTCAAATCTTCCATATGTTCAAGAGAAAAATCAGCAAAAAGAGGAATATTTGAAGGTCATGAAAGAAGAAGACATTGAAGACGATCCAAATCAGAAAGTGGACTAGGGATATCATAACTACATTGAAATATGATTCCAGACAGTCACGAAGTTGCAGCATCACTCTCCTCCTCATATATGCTTGATCCTTTCAAAGTCAAATCATTTGGTCTCTGAAATTTAGGTACATATCAAAGCATATATTTTAAGCCTCCACATCATCTTGTCTGTCATCTTGATGTGCACATGGCTCCATTGGATGTATTCTTATACTTGAAAGTGATTTTTCTTTTCAAGTAGGGTGGCGTAGAAAAAATAAAAAATAAAAAATAATAAAAATCTAAGGTGAAAGCCTCCTTTGAGGCACCTCAGATTGGCTCATTCATTTAAAACCTCTGTGAGGTGGTCAATGGGTTGAAAAGAAAAAAAAGAGAAAAAAAAAAAGGTCCTAGGTGAAAACCTTCTTTGAAGCACCTAGGTAGACCTACTAGTTGAAAACCTCATTGAGGCGGCTAGTAGGCCTAGAAGAAAAAAAGACAAAAATAAAGGAAATCCTTGCTCCATGCATCTCTTTGATAAATGCAGGTATCTCCAACATCTACAAGCAACAAGAACAAGTTTATATCAAAAGGAAAATTGATCAAGCCTAGTCAAAAGAAGTCAAATTTTCACTTTCTCCTCCTTGTCTCAAATGCTAAAAAAGGCCAAGTCCATGCCTATCCATCACCCTCATCTATTTCCACCATCCACTCATCATTTCCAAGATTCTACCACTCATTTTCCTTGTTGTCCTAAGAAAAAAAACTACAAGATGATCCAGGAGCTCCACAACAGCAACAACATCAGATCTTTAGTCACAGAAACCTGCAAAAGCCAAGAAACCATCAACAGACAACAGAGGAGGAAGAGGAATGACCATGCAGCAAATAAGCAAAGCATCACCCACAACAACTACAACATGGCATTGAGACCACAGGTAAGTATCCCACTCACTCACTCATATGCATCATTTGATCAAAGTTGTAAGGGTGACGAGGTAGTTGGTTTAAGTGAAAAGGTGGCCAAGTTAATTGGCCACCTTCGACAAAGCAGACAGTCAGATGGCAAAAAGGAAAATCTTTTTTAAAATCAAAAGAGAATGCAAGATTCTAAAAACAATGGTTTATGGCATTAAAATCTGATGTAAGATGGGGCCCCGTCCCATATTAAATTTCGAGCAATAGCACAAGATTTAGGTAAGTGTGGTTTCGAAGAGGTAGATAAAGTGTTTTGCGGGGGAGCAACAAACACAAGTTATAACTCAGGCTTAACCCCCACAGTTGACCTTAACATCAAGGTGTTTGACCAAGATCTATGGCCTGAGATTACTATGGGGGTTCAAGCCCGATGAACATCTCGTACACTCCCTACCCCCGCAGTGGGCCACCACCATCACTCCACTCCATCTGATCTCCTCCATGTCATCTGCCACCATCCTTCATTACCATACACCTCATTCACCATCATCCGGCACCTTCATTCATTACCGTCCACCTCATTCATCATACCCCATCACCTCATCTACCATTCCATAGATATAGTGTTGTTTATGGCTACCAGTTTAGAATGATTGAAGAATTAAGATTTGGAGTAGGAACACCAGCTCACCAAAGACTCAGCATACCCTATTTCTTGTTGCAATTATTGATAGACTCCAAGAGAAAACTAAAGGAAGGGAATTCCCAACAAGTTGGCTCACCACGGATTGATCAGGATCCTCATTGAGGATGCCCCCAAAACCTCAGGATCCTTATAACATGGTCAGTCGTCAGAGACTTACTAGTAGAGGACGACATTAAAACCCTCGCCTATGATGATAGTCCTTCTATCAGTGAGGAGGAGACAAAACAAGAAGAAGAAGATACAGAGCTAGATGGAGATGAGATGAATGAAGAAGGAACTAATACATAGGAACATTATGAAGTAGAAGAAGAAGGAAAAGAGAAGGAGGATGATGCTGAAATAGAGAAGGAAATGAAGGAAGAAACTAATGGAGATGAGAAAGAACAACAAAAGGAGGAAGATAAGAAAAACAGAGAGAAAGAAGGCATTAAAATAGAAGGGGAATAAAAAAATGAGGAGTCACCTAGGGTGTCTCCAGAGATCCCTGAGAGGGAGGTAGCAGCTGCCCTCACTGTTCTCAACACCCCAATCAAGAAAAAAAGAGAAAAGAAGGAGGCAAACCCCTCTATATTTCAGAACAAGAAAGAGCGCAAGAATCGAGAAAGGGAAGCCACAAATATCAACAAAATTCCCTATTAGGATTGAAGATTCCCCTACAACAAGAGACAAAATGCCTTCCCCTAAGTCACCAATCACCTATGTAAGGAGGCCCAGTACCAGATCAACTTCCTAAAATGGTAAGGCCAACCTACAGGATCCACAACAAAAACTATAGGGAGCATAGAAATTGGAAAGCAAGGTAGGGGAGCAACAAGAAATAAAAGAGCTAAGTGGCTTCAAGGGCAGAGAAGCAATAATGAGAGATCAACTTGAGAGGGAAAGTGCATGGCTGAGAGGAGAGTTGTAGGAAAGGGAAAACCAACTAGCATATATGGCCAACCTCTCCTTGGAGGCCATCTAGCGTAGGATGCCAGCTAAATCCTATGCTCTTTACATCAGAGAACAATGGCTGCAATTTCAGATTAAAACACTGGAAAAAAGGGGCACCATGCCATTTCATGACTACAGGCATTTTATTGATCTTTGTAATCAAAGTACACTAGAGGATAGGGCCAAAATGGCTAAGACTTACTGGAACAACATGGCCCTCACAGACATGAATGTTTGGGATCCTAATGCTGAGCTAGGAGATCTACAATTAATGGCTTTGGCATCATGGATGAACCATGAGGAGTCAAGGGCTATAGAGATGAAAAGAATATTTGCACCCATAATCTAACTGCAAATGATCCTCAGCTGGCACCTAGATATCTTGTTGCCCAAGACCAAGCAATTTCACATTTTGAGGATATGTTTAGGCTACTAGGAGATGATAGTATGCATGCCTACTTAAGGAGATGGAACACACTGCCACACAACTTAAAGATTAGAGAATATGACTCCCCTCAAAGGTTTAGAAAGGCACTCAACAGGACACCTATGTATAAGTAATAAATGCAAAGGTTGAAGGTCAATTGGATAGCCCTAAAACTCAGTCCACCATTACTCCTAGGGATGCTAGAAGGGAGAAAAGAAGAAGAGGAAAAGAGGTAGTGGGAAGAAGTAGAAAGGAAAGAAGGCTTCTATGAACAAGAAAAAGAGACCACAGCAGAGGCATGAGATGTCAGAGAGGCTACCAGAGCCATGAAGGACATGGCCATTGACTAAGTTGCTCAGAGGATGAGCAACATTTTCAGTAGGGGGGTGATGATGAGCCTCATAATTGAGCAATTATATGGGCCTTAATTCACCTCCTAGCTTAGTCAAACCAACTATTCTCACAACTTATTGCATACTTTTGATTATATTTTGTTTATGAGATGAGTTAGAGTTGGATATTTTGCTTTGTGGTCTAACGTGCATATAATGCAGGAATAAAGGATAAAAGCAAGGAATTTTGGCAAAGACCTTGGTCAAAACTTGAATAGGACAAGGGAGAGGAACTACAGGAGGCAAATCCTACTCATTTAGTACCACTCCATTCAAATATTCCTCCATTAGCTCAGAGTGAAAGCAACGAAATCATGAGGACTAGAAGGTAGCCGAGCAAGTGAAAGTCAGAGCACCAATTTATCTTGAGTTTGGGAACCAGGCCTCCCTAATTTTAAGGAAGTCATTGGAGACTTCAGATGTATAAGTAGAGAGGCTTAGGACCTAAGTAGGATTGGGTTTTTATTCAGATTTTTTATTCAGATTTTTTATGGTAAAACTCTACTTTAGTTTCTAGCTACAAGACTTGTAACAGTTGGATGTAATTCATGGTTTTTATAATAAATATGAGTTTTGTTTTGAGCCAACACTGAGTTAACTTAGAGGGCTGAGGCTCTTGGGTTAAGGCCCAACCCTAGCAGCCAAAGCTCCTCTTTATTGTATATGTATGCTAGCGTAGATTCATGGTTTAATCGTTAATTTTCTTAAGTAGTTGCATTTCCATTACAAGTATGTAGCGTAGATTGGTTGTGTTTCAGATTTTTAATTATCACATGAGTTTTGGAGTTTGTTGTCTTGATTCAGTACTTGGTTCATTTCATTATTATCGTCTTCAATCAGTCTCTTTCTATAATAGATCTCACTCATATTCTCATTTCCTTCAGCACGAAATGCTTAAGCGGGAGCCAATAAACCACGTCTTAATCTGATTGTCTCTCTACCATCCGATCTATAGCAAACCTGACAAATCATCATCCGATTCATTTCAATACTTGACTTTATGCGCTCTAATCTCCAACTTCGATCTGTCTCTTGATCCAATGGCTATCGCGTCACCTCAATCCTTTATGCGCTCAAATCTCCACCATCGATCTGTCTAGTTTGATCCGATGGCTATCACGCAATATCGCATGGATTACTGTACAACTATTATCTAGCTGAAAGCACATGAGAAAAGTGGTTTTCCCATGCTACGTGTCACCCAGTTAGGTTAATCCTATAAAATTTTAGAACTTCTCTTATAGCTTTGAGGGCGCGCGAGAAACTGCTTAACACCCTCGAAAACCCACTCCATCATTTCTGCATGTTTCTCCCACGATAAGATCTTTGTCGTTCATCTGTCGTTAATCCTGTTCATCCATCCATTCACTTAATTCCCCATGATAAGATCTCCATCATTCATCTGTCGTTAATGATGTCCGTCCATCCATTCACTTGATCTCCCACGATAAGATCTCCACCGATCATCTCTGTTAGGGTCCCACCCTAACCCCCTTATCTATGTAATGGGACCACGTCATAGTCAAGAGTCAATAAAGCCCATATTAATAATTGTAAGTGGTTAATCCACAATTAATAAAGGAACCACAGTTAGTTGCAAATGGGTCGTAGTATTAGATAGATGGTATTAGTAATAAGCGGTATTGACCTGTGGTATTACACATAGGAGTCATATATAAAGGATAGAAACTCCCTGTGAGGAGCATCGTGTCTTATTTTTGTAATCAAGCTCTTCTCTATTGGAGGTTGCCCCCTCGAAGAGGCAAGTGAACATTACTCTCTGAATAATAAAATCATTTCCATTCTGTGTTCTGGGTATCTTTTCTTCGCATATTATGTGTTCTCGGTATCTTTTCTTCGCATATTCTATATTTGGGTATCCTTTGCAGGTTAAGAGCCTAAAAAGTGGTATCAGAGCACTTTCCAGGGCCGGTGGGATCTCCATTTAGTAGTATTTTTTTTTTTTTGGCTCTAGACGTGTTCCGGCGTCTTTAAACCACGGGATCTGTCGTTGAGCGCATAAATCTGTGGATTTGGGGAGGCATGCACGCAGGAAATACAAGAGGTGGTCACGTCTGTTGGACTCCCTTGTAACCCCTGTGGGTACCCCTTAGAGTAGTAGCGCATTAGACAGAACCGCGCACGGACTGTCTTCCACGTACCCTCTGGGTATATCGGAAGCCCCATAGGCTCCCTCAAAACCTCGCCATAGATAAACCAGCGACCGTCTTATGGCTACAATACACAGAGAACAACACTCGGAGAGATTACTTGCCCGTACGATAGGGTAGTCGGGTGGTACGGCTAAGGGTACGGTCAACCCTCCTTAGTTAGAGCCCTGAAACATTAGGCCGAGTACTACTGCCAGACCCTTATGTATATTGTGATCTGTAGCACCTGACACTCCTCAAGACCCTAGTTCCTTTTTTAATCATCATCTCTTCTAGATCCGCTTGAGAAAAGGAGTGCAGCAGCAGCAAACATCGGTCCCAACCAGCCAGTTCCGATCTATTAGATTCATCAGATATGCAGAAGCAGTCAGTTCAGCCGTCCAGCGCTACCCGAGCCGCCATTCAGATCCAGAAAACCAGAAGCGTTGTGCAGGGTTCCTATACCAGGGTATAATTGTCGCAGGACTTTTGGCCGCATTGACATTTTGAGGATTTGGCTACTGCAGTATTGATCAAGGAGTAAAACTCCGTCAGGAGTAAAAAAAAAAAATGTTCCGGGACGCTTATTGGTGATATAGCCCATTAAAATTAGGACGACGAGTTGAGCATGGTGGTACCATTCAATTAATTGGGCAAATTTGTTTTTGGGCGGTCCCAATTTTTCATCAGGTCAATGTATGGTAGCAACTAGAGCTCAAGCGATGGCCAATGAAAGGATGGACAAACTGGAAGAAACGGTGAACAAAATCCAAACTCAGCTTGACAAACTAGATCTGGATAGCATGAACAATGCGCTTAAAGGAATAAGTCTCCAGATAGAGAAATTGCAGGGAAAAGGCAAGGAGGATTTTATGTCAAACGGCAAGGAGCAAGCCCACGAGGACGGGTATAATGGCCATGAAGGCATTTACGGTGAATCTAGCCACTCTCCTCACGTCTGGCACACCCATCCACCACCCAGTCAGTGACCTCCTAAGTTGGATATGCATAAATTTGACGGTTCTCACATAGCAGCATGGGTAGCACAAATGGACTAGTATTTCAAATTGAATCATATCCTAGATGATGCGACTAAGCTTATGTTGGGGAGCATGTACTTCAACAATGAACGGTGGCAATGGTGGGAATGGCATCAGCGTTGCAATGGATATTTTAGGTCTTGGACCCAATTTACCAAATCTCTTCGAGATCGCTTTGAACAAGAAGACTCTTATTTGGGTCATCTCACTAAGCTCAGACAGACTGGTACAGTAGAGGAATATATTAATGCTTTTGAAAGCTTAGCTTTCCGCACTAAGGGTCTCACAGATGAGTTCTACACAGAATGTTTTATCAGCGATCTTAAAGAAGCCATCAGAGCTCAAGCTCTACTGCACCACCCTCCCACGTGGTCGGAGGCTTGCCAGGTAGCTCGTAAAGTGGAACGTGCATTAGCAGCCCAATACAGTCGCCCAAATTTCCTCGCTAAAGGTCGTCTCCCACAGGCGCAGAACACGACTCAAACACTTAAGGTCCAAAAGGTGTCCCCTGCAGAAA
>APFE030733120.1:2614-18452 GCA_000404065.3 Pinus taeda | reverse complement strand
AAAATCCATCCAGTTTTTCATGTTTCATGCCTCAAGAAAGTGATTGGGAATAATTGCAGAATTCAGACTAGTCTACCGGAATTGGACGAAGAAGGATCCATTTGGCTTCAACCAGAACAGGTCTTCGACACACGAGTCAAGCAATTGCATGGCCGCATGATTAAGGAAGTCCTAGTCATATGGAAAGACACCTCTCCAGAAGATGCAACTTGGGAGCCAGCCACTATTCTGCAGCAGTTTCCGCAGCTTCAGCCTTGAGGAAAAGGCTAGTCTTAAGGGGGTGGGCATGTTAGGGTCCCACCCTAACCCCCTTATCTATGTAATGGGACCACGTCATAGTCAAGAGTCAATAAAGCCCATATTAATAATTGCAAGTGGTTAATCCACAGTTAATAAAGGAACCACAGTTAGTTGCAAATGGGCCGTAGTATTAGATAGATGGTATTAGTAATACGCGGTATTGGCCCGTGGTATTACACATAGGAGTCATATATAAAGGATAGAAACTCCCTGCGAGGAGCATCATGTCTTATTTTTGTAATCGAGCTCTATTCTATGGGAGGTTACCCCCTCAAAGAGGCAAGTGAACATTACTCTCTGAATAATAAAATCATTGCCATTCTGTGTTCTGGGTATCTTTTCTTCGCATATTCTGTGTTCTCGGTCTCTTTTCTTCGCATATTTTGTATTTAGGTATCATTTACAGGTTAAGAGCATAACAAGAAATGTGCCAAAGCAACATCAAGTGAACCAATGACCATCGAAGACTCCGCACACCTTGCCATGCGGAGGTGAAGCTGTGACACACCATGAAGACATCAATCACTCAACAACACTGCAGCTTAACATGCACTCCAGCAAGAGCACGAATGTACCAACACTGTCATGTCGAGTCATTTCATGAGTCATGTCGTCCACATCTCTACATTAGGCCATGTTTTCAATTAATGTAATGTAACGTGGAAGTCCAACAGATCCACTTGTTGTACAAAGAGTCATGTAAAGTCGAAAAGTCATGGAAGTCAAACAATCATGAGGGTAGTCGAACAACCACAAGGGTTAGTTTCACACTTCGCTATAGATACCCCCTCATTTGTACATGCAAAGGACTTTTCACCTTAGCTCCTCCCACATAGCCAAGAGAGTCTGTAATCTTTCCTTTGAGGAGTACGTAGTGGCTCTAATGCCCCTCACATGGGGTTACTGATGTATGGTGTAATGACATGTCTTGGAACTTTCGCTCAATTCAGAAGCTTGCTAACATTCCAACACATTTTCACACATGTATTGTAACTATTGTAAGACTAATATTTAGCACTTGTGATGCATGTTGCTTTAACCTGTGTTCTACATTTGAACTATTTCACTTGTTGTAATACATAATCTATTAATGGAAATGTGTTGCATATGCTGTTAATGTTGTCTCACCCATGTATACTAATCTCTTGGACATCAGACATACCTTTCACATAAAAATTGTTGTAAACAACTGTTGCACTCGTGTGGACTAATATGCTGAGTGTTATACATGTTATCTTCCCTTGTGTGTTGTGACTGCCGCATTCGTGTGGATTGTTCCATCAGAAGCTGTGCATGTCCTATTGTGTTGTGTGTTCGTAGCAGAGTTGGGACTTCTTCCAACTGACTTGGCACTCGCTCCCACCCTCTACCTCTATAGTGAAAAAACCATTGACACAAGTGACACTTACACTCACTAGGCATGTGAACCTCACTTCTCGAAGACAAATCAGATCAATATCCTACGCTGACAAGCAAGAGTTGAGGCAAATCCTTAAGATAATGGCAACCAGGCCATAATACCAGATGGGACTCCCACACCAAATGGTGTGAGCTCTAGTTGGGAGTCCATACTGGGGTGATCCCATGAATTTTGGCGGATCCAACACTGTCAACATTATCATAGGCTTTGTTCATATTTCAAAAGTCGACAGATAAACATATATCTCTATTTTTTTCCTAACGGGTACCAAAATAGCAACCCATTGGGTATGGCAAACAAGAAAAATTCTTTTGGCTGCAAGAAGCTTATTCAATTCACCCTTAACAATATGTTCTACGCTAGGGAGAATTTTCCTTAATTTATTTTGGAAGGGTTCAGTTTGTGGTTTCATGGGGATGATATTTTGCATGACATTGGGATCAAAGGCTTTTAGATCATCATATATCCAAGTGAATACATCCTTTTATTCCTTGAAGAGACAAATAAAATTTGATTACTCTTTGGGGGTGCAATGTGTCCCTAAATTTATATTTTTGGGTTTATATTGGGTTCCTAAATTAATGGTTTCATATCTCATAAAGGAACTATTTGTCTTACAATTTACCACTCTTTTAAACTTATCATGAAAATCATAAAAAGTTTCTAATCTTATAACATATTTAGGGGTCAATTTACTAAATTTAAAGCTTTTTCATGAACTTTGTATGATCTAGTGTGAAATTTCATAGATTTTCTTCATGCATCATCTCATCAATCACCGCATCTTGAAATTTGTCTTCCATGTGAAAGAAGTCATGAAACTATTGATCATTTCCAAAGGTATTCCAATTGGTAATATTACCATGAATGGAAGATTTGTAAATCAGTTCAATAGAAAATGAGTTAGGCTCAAAGCCTTGTATAGAAATTGATATAGAAGATATATTTTCTAACAAGTTTGCCTCTTGATTGTTAGATCTAGGAATGAAATAAATGTTAAAAGAAAAAAAAATGAAAGTAAATTCCATATTTTGGCTTGGTAGCATTTCAAGTGAGCATGAAAACAATGAATGGAATCTCTTACTTGCTTGAAAATAATATTAGAATTTCCAAACAGAGTCAAGATTTTAATGTTCATATCAGTGTTTTTGAGCCCTTGTATAAGAACTTTGTACTATGTAATATTATTAGTACAACTAAATTATAACCTACAAGTAATAAACAAATTATTCCCTTTTGGATCGAGTAATAAGCATCCAACACTGGCACCTTCCTTTGATTTTGACCCATCAAAATATAATGACCATACTTCATTGTCATACATTTTAATAGTTTCAGGATCAATCAAGGTTTTATTTGGAGTAAGCATTTTATTACAAGACACTAGTTTATATTTCTTTTTAGAATTCACAAAAGGAGAAATTTCAGCAGAAAAATTACCAAAAAATGTATCAAAACCTTCCACGACAAAATCATTCATCAAGACTGGATCATTTGGATCATTAAAATCAATGACAATATGTTTCATATAACGCTCTTTGTTGATCCTAATTTTATTAGGATTCCATTTCAAGGGAAACAATAAATCCGATCAATCAATGGCAAAATATCCATTAAAACTTTGTGGCCAATCTCTGCTCAATAGACCATAAGCCTCAAGAATATCAACAATGATACTATCAATAATATGATGTACCCTGTGGTCATAAGATAGTCTAGAAAGAACATAAATTAATTCCCTAACTATTTTAACATTTGTATAGTCAAGTTGGATAATTTTCACCTCAGGTGGCTTCATGGTTGCATTCAAAATTTTGAAAATAGAAAGAGGCATCACATTAGAGGATGCATCAGAATCCATCATGCAATTGTGTACATTTTTGTTATAAATTTCAAAAGTAAGTAAGAAAGGAGGAACACTAGCCATGTTGCATTGTGTAGGGGAACTATTCGAAGCACGTTTTTTATTTGGTCCTTATACTTGTCCAATTTTTATCAAAAAATGTTACTTCATTGATTGGGGTTGTTTTCTTACTATAAAATAAAACTAAAGTAAGTTGAGCCTTTTTTTTCATAACAATCATCTTAAACAACTCAAACACTGAAATATTAGCTTTAAGTTTCTTAATATCTTCAATCAGATCATATTCTAGATCTAGGACCACAACATTTTTGGCAATCTCTTCTTGTTTTTTCATACTTATGGTTTTAATAGTGGTATATGGAATTGAGTGATTAATAACTATTTTTCTATGAGTGTTGTAAGGGTGTTGATTTGCAAATATGGTTTCGTGGTCTCCTTCAAAGAGGTCACAAGCTAGATCAGAGAAATGACCCATAGTGGGTGGATGATCACCTTCATCATGATTATCATTAGATTCTTCCTCATCCTAATTTGATTCATCATTATTATCATTAGAATATGAGTCAAAAACTAATATAATTTCCTGAAGAATATTTTCCAACCCTTGCAACATTTAGGTTTAGCTGGATTTTTTTTCTTGAAGGGTCTAAAATTACCTCTGTTGGATGGGTCTTCCCCATAGTTCCTCTTTAGGTCAACTACTTCATTGGATATCATGTTTAAGACATTTTTAAGGCTATTAAGGTCTAGTGATCCTTACTCCTTAGATAAGAGTGGCTTGGAGGATGACTCAAATTACTTCCAAGAAGATGAAGCTTTGTCACCCTCGACATCATGATTGTCTTTGAGGCTTAACATGTCCTTTTCAATAACAATTTGTTGTTCAAAGGATACTTGGAGAGTTTGTTTCTATGCATGTTTCACGCACATGGAAATATCATAAGGAAAAGCCTTAACATAATATGAAACAACTAGGCTTTCAACGAGAATGGACTCGACAAAATTTTATTTTTCAAAGCAAGAAATATTACGTTGAAATCCTTTAATCTTTCCTTCCATTCCATTTTCTTATTAGGTAGCTCCATGACTAAAACTTTGGGTGTTTTATCATCTCCAAATTTTTCTAAAGATGTAGTTTCAAATTAACTCCATGAGGCAATACTTTGGGGTTGATTGGAAAACTACCATGTTGAGGCTTTTCCCTCAAAGGTATAAGGGAACAATCTACACTTGACCTCTTCATGACTTATGATCTTTTCTCTAATAGTTAACATAAATTCTTTTATGTGATCATTTGCAGGTTGTTTAGACTTAGGTTCAAATTTCAGGAGGAGTATTTGAGGATTTCTCAGTAAATGATGTTGTATGCCAGACACAACAATTGCCTTTTGGTCCAGCTATGGGGTAGCATGGCTATTTCCCTAGTTTCTTCCTTGATTATTACCCTGATTATTTTCCATACAGGGTGAACCTTGTGAATTGTCTAATTCTATTGAAGAGGAACTATCTTAGCTGGAGGAATGCTTGTTAGAAGATGATGAAGATAAACTAGGGAGTGAGGGGGATGGAACCGATCCTACTAAAATAGTAGGTTGTGTAGATTCACTAGCATGTGATTTAAATTGTGATTGATTGAGGTCAATTCTAGCAGTCATAATACCATGTAATATGTCCTTAAAGGTACCTATAGTATGAGAATTTCCTTCCTAGGGATTTGACATAATAGGATCTTCCAAATGTAAATTAATGGTGTAATAAGACGTTGACACATTTTTCACTCAACAAATCTAGACTTGGTTAATATTTTTTTAATTTTGGTTAATAAATCACAAGAATTTTGGAGCGAATTTTTGATTTTGGATGAGACTTGTGAATGTGGAGGAGTAGTAGGCTCCCTGGTGTGTTCAGGATGAATGGGTGATGTGGAGGTTTGATCTGAGTTGAAAGTATTGGTAATTTCACTTGCAGAGTGACTATTAGTAACAATTGGAAAATGAGTGGTAGGAGATTTCTTGTGGCTCCCTTTACCCATTTAAAGCCGGAGATGCCCTCCTTCTATTTCCATTTGTTAACTAGCATCATTGGCCCACTTGTCAACAGGGGGTAACAACCCGAACCAAGGCTCTTTGATAGCCTAAGCCATTTGGGATAACTTCCCCTGATAGATTTCATGGTTTCATCAGCCAGATGTTCCTTCCTCTTTCAAGAACGAAATCGTTAGGGCTCAACTGGTTTTCCTATTGTACATATGTATATCTAGTTAGGGGAGAGTTAGTTAATTATAGACAAGTATACAATAAATGGGATAACAACAGAAGGATAACTCTAATTGGTTTAAAATAAATTATTAAAATAATAAATTATATTTCACACAATGAATATGGTAATAAAAATACAATTGACTTTCAATATAATGTACACATAAAGCTAGCAAGCAAGAGCACAACTAGACTTACTAGTACTCTAAGAAAACGAAATAACTTTCGATTTTATTTTAGAATATTACATCAAAAATCATGAAATAAAATAAATAGAAAAATCTTAAATATGTCTTGGCCAAGTTAAAGATATATTAGAATATAAGACTGATATGTTCCCTATTCAATTTGAATTTATCATTCAATTAACACTAAGTAGAATCAATTGCTGATGCCAAACTAAAGACTAAAACTAATTCCATGAATCAAAATAGTCTAACTAATTCTGCTTATATTCAAATATATATGTATGACAATCTAAATTCATAAAAACATAATCCATAAATTCAAATAGCATAACACAAGTAAATTTAATTATTTCCCTATAGAAAACAGCCATTAGAAAAATAATCCAATTTATAATAGAGAATGTAAACAAAACCTCTACCACCATTAGAAAAATAATCCAACTTATAATAAAGGATGTAAACAAAACCAATTTATAATAGACAAACGAATAAATATGCTAATATCACCCTACAAAGAAACATTCATGCAAGAATATTTTTTAAATTGTAAGACTCCTTCAAACAAAGTCAAAAAAATATACCAAATTCCAAAGGCGATAACTAAACTTCTTTAAATAGCACCTGTGAATTATATTAAAGGCATTTAACATAAACATATAATGTTACTCAAAGTATTAATGCCACTCAAAATTATACTTCTGCTATCTACCCACTCTGTACAGTACTCCGTGATCCTCCTCTTCTTAAAAAAATCTTATATATATATATGAAAAGGCCCTCTATTCAAAACAATTACAAAATTAGAAAAAAATTAGGTTTCCAATATTCTCAATACTAATATACATTCTACAGGTATGGCCCATCAGTCATAATGAAACTGTTTCCTAAAAAATAAATAAAAAAAATGAATTAACATGCCATATCAATAGGCAATGATAACCCATAAGACGAAACAAGAAAATGATAAGTGGTCATGCAACTGTAGACAGTACCTGTAGGATAAGAAAATGCATATAATTGACAAATCTTACCTTAAATTAAATAATGGCTACATAATCAAAATTCATTCAAATAACTAATAACAATTCGTACCTCAGGATAGATAAAATATTTGACTTTGAACATTTACTTTGTAGAAACAAATCCTTGCAAATCTTAAGTGATAATATTATTGAGATTGGAAGACTGAATAACGACTTGCTTGTTAGTTACCTATAACTTTTCCTAACTTCAGATTCTTTATTATGTTTCTATTTAAAAGACTTGTGTTCTGACTTCAATGGTTCATTTTGTTCTTGAAGCTGTCGAATTTGATCTTTTAAATGAGGGACAATAGTGACATACTTCTCTTTCCAATACCACATCTGGAAGCACTTATGGGAACCATTTTGTTTTCCAAGTCTAGTATCGACATTATTTTTAGGATTGATGAAAACAAAACTGTCTCTACAATCTTCAAAAGTTTCAACGTATGGCTTATCCTTCTCGAGTAAGGAAATTTTAGGAATTTCAATATGAACATATGGATTTATTTTGGTTTTATGTCTATTTTTTTTGCTCTGGAAATCATATTAGAAAGATTCTTGCTTCTAACCTGAGTTGATGAACAACATTTTTTACACATTATTTTATGATTTTTCATATTGGAGAGGTCATCATGTATAGAATTATTTGGCTGATCACCAAAATCAACTTTTGATTTCTGATCAAGCCTTTTATTAATGGAATCGACCCTAATCCATTTAGACATACTGCAAGTGATTTTGGCAAGATCCAAGTCAACATGATTTTCATTAAAATAAGACGATGTTACCTGTAAATGCAGGGAACTAGGGTTTTCAAGGTTTTCTGAATTTTTTTCACAAAGACACTGTTCATTTTCACTAATATGCAACCTAATTTCCTATGGAGACTTGTCTAAGGGTTTCAATACTTTTTTTTGAGATAGGAAACTTTCCCAAGTATCTTCCAATTGACTTAACCTATATTCCAACAACATGTGAATCAAGTTGTACTGAAAGAGACTGTGCTCAAGGTTTTTTAAGCCCTTTCTAATCAACTTAGCCATCTTCGTGAGGATCTTATGTAAATAAAAGGGAAAATTAAGTTTAAACCCTATGAACACCATTATCAATCTAAAATGATAATAAAATAGTAGGAGGTATCAACCCTCACATGTCACATATCTCTTAACAATTAGCACTAAATCATGTCATTTAATTTTAATCAAGTTCATAGGAGTACCTTTAATATTATATGTAGTCTTATTTGACAGGAAAAAAATTGTTACATGGCACATATTTAACAAGACTATTTTTTTACCAGCGCCCACCCTCACCCAAAAATTTTATAACCTCCAAAATGTATGCTTCGTTCATTGCAAGATCAAGGTCTTCAACCCATGCAGCTTCCCACTAAAAGTATGTGCAATTTTTTTTTCCTCTTCAACATTTGGTGTTCTAAAAGACTAAATTAAATCCCACCAATTGACTTTTTTAAATAGGGCAATATATTCATCATATGCCTCGATGGTTTCTATGCAATTGGATTAGTTATCACGACAAGAGCCATGGGAAAACACCAATTTTTTCATAGAGGAATGTTGGGGATTCAAGTTAGAGTTTGAGAGAAAAACAACAGAAAACCTAGCTAGGGTTTGGGAGAATGTACGTTGGCAGAGTGACATACCTGGAAGCTCTATTAAAAGGGAAATGTTTTAAATGAAATGAAAATAATTGAGTTTTGGTAGGGTTTTTCAATGCAATTTGAAATCACTGGGAGAAATGGTACATAGAATATAGGGTAACCATAAAAACATTTACATAGTCATATTGAGACATAACCAACCTCAAGATTTTTCAATACAAGCCTAATCCAAATGTTAAAACCTAGGATGCACCATAATAAAACACATGTAAATGCATTTGCTATGAGGCCTTTTCTATGTGTAATGAGATGACTGCTTCACAACTCAAGTCATCAACATAGGAACCAATGTGATATACCATATCATACAACAATAATTGTTATCAATGAGCCATGAATAGTTATGTTTCAATAGTTTAGGTTTTGATTCAAGGGTTAGGACTATGTAAAAATACATTGCATCCATGAAACATTAATATATTATATTTAGTGCATATAACAATAATCAATCCAGAATATTGCTTAGGAATATTAGAATAACAATATCATTGCAACACAAAAGTGATAAAAAAAATTATTGTTTTTATCCTTTTATGCAAAAAAATCAATCATTAATCTTATAATAAAAACAATATAAGGGATTGTTACAAAGAAAATTGCATAAAAATTGAATAATGTTATCATAATCATTGAAATAAGAAAGAAACCTTGTTTCATGAATGCCACATGTCTCAAGTTAAAGATAGTAAAAAATGATCACAAGGAAAGATTCTACAAGCAAATTTAAAAGAACAATGTCCAAATTCAGTGAAATGAGGTGGCATTAAAAACTTTAGTGAAGGAAGTAAGGGCAAGCATTTCATTCAAAAATAAAAATTAAAGGGGATTTGTTGGGAATCCAACAAATGGAAACTGCCTGGGTGAACTAGTTATCTTTGCTAAAACCTAGAGAAGAAACATAAGATGTTATAGCTAGATTGAAATAACTTTTGTCTCCAATTCAAAATAGTTTTATTGAACAATAAATGAAGTCTTGTATAACCACCATTATAATCTAGAAATTGATAGAGGAATTGTGTAATTTTACATGTCAGGATAATAGTGATCATTAGTAATAGGCTTAAAAAATAAGAATTAACCAGGTAGTTATTGGTCTTAAAGAGTAACTTCATTACCATGGGCCTGACCACTGTTTCCAACATACATATATAGCCTTGACAGAGATACCCTTTAACCGATTTCAAGATTCTTGGGTCTTTTGTGTTGTATTAACACATCTTATTTTAATCTAAGGAGATTAGCAAAAATTCCATTGTTCTATCTTTGTAACCAGATATCTACAATGACATTCAAAAATCTTACGAAAATGAGCAAGTCAGTTCATGATGAGACCTCTCGTCCTTCATTTTTGCATTTTGAAAGCCATTTCCTTGGATTGATGACTAGATTGGGCAATGCTATTTCATAAGGATTCATGATCATGGTAGGTGGGCTCTTAATGACACCTCCTATCCTTTAGCCAATCCCTTAGCACAAAAAAGTTTTATTTTATTAGTTGTCAGAAGAAAATGAGACAACATACAAAGAAGTAGATCTAAAATGCGCCTTAAGGACAAGGATGGCATAAGAAGTTTAAGTATGACCAAAATTTTCTGATAGGTTAATTGTGTTATCTCAATATAGTTGTTGTAATATATTGTCCTAGTCAAAGTGAAAAACATGTAAGAAACAAATCTCAAGATTATTAATAGTGATTTACAAGTTAATTTTTAGAAAATTAAACAATAGATTATATGGATTGGAGGAAAGTCTATCAGTAATACATAGGCATACATTTTAAAAAATGATCTCCTCATATGCAGTTTCAGATAGAAATTTTGGTCTTATCAGTAGATGAAGTCAAGAAAATAAATAAAAATCACATAAAAACCAAGGAAAACAACAATTTGAAAGCAAATTAAAACAAACAAAAAATATTACATGTTGAAAATAAAATATTTACAAAATGGAATTCCCATGGTGGGAATCAAGATTTTTTATTTTTTATTTTTTATTATTTTTATTTTTTCAGAAGTTGTTGATTGGCCGAAAGAGATTTTATTTTCCCCTCCAAGGTTTGTAGTCAAAATGTACTAGGTCCAATATTTTTTGTAATAATGAAAGGACTCAACCATAACTTTTGAAATTTCATGTGCTCTCCTTTTTCCTCATGCATTTGTGCCACTTAAGTACCAGATCACCTACTTCAAAATTTCTGTTAGAAGAGTATTTGTCATCAAATCAATGCTTGACAATTTTCTAATGCTCATCAAGTTTCTTCTTAGTTTTTTGTCTCTTCTTCTAGTTTGAGGAGGGAATTAATCTTGGTCTGCATAAAAGGACTCTCAATTTCTTGCACGTTTTGAGATAGTTGTAAGGAAGGCAGAAAAATGTTAGGAGGAAGAATAGCCTCTCTACCATACACAAAGAAAAAATCCAAGTTTCCAATTGCAAGTTTTGGGGTAATCATTTTAGCCCATAATGCGTTAAACAAAGTTGTATGCCCATTTTTTTGGTGATTAGAGAATTCTCTTCAAGATTTTGAACAAATTCTTGTTTGTTGATTCAATAAGACTATAGCCTCGAGGGTAATAATTTTTGAATATTTAATTGTTATCCACTTTTCAAGAGAGAAAATATTAAGATAAAGAGAGGAAAAATAGGATGTATTATAATAAAAAAGTGATCCCGGAACACCAATTCAAGTGATAATGTTAGTTTAAAGAAATGAAATTACCCGATTTGTGTTCACCACTCGAAGAGGAGCTACCTCCAACCATCTTGTAAAATAATTAATTGTTGTTGTAATGAATTTATGTTAGAGGGATGAGGCAGGATTCACAGGACCAACAATTTCTAAGCCCCGTTGTTGAAAAGGATCATCAACTGTACTGCGCTGTAAGGGGAAAGCAAGTTTTTTAACCTTACCAAAAGCTCTCTGCTAGATTTTTCACTTCAAGACAAAGGATTGAACATCTCTAAATAGAGTAGGCCAATAGCAACTAACCGTTAACACCTTATGTGTAGTAGTATATCCACCATAATGACCGCCAGTAGGTTTAGAACGCAATTCATTCAAAATTATCTTAGAATCTTCCTGTTTTAAACCTCGAAGTAGCACTCCATCATAGTCTTTCCAGAAGATAATATTGTTTATAAGATTAAAGGGATTTTCTTTTAATCTAAGTGATCTTATTTTTTTGGCATCAATATGTGAGGGAATTGTACCATGTATTAGGAAAATTTTATGTCAGAATACTAGGAATCAGGATTAGATAAGTTGCATAAATTTTCATTCTGAACAATAACTTAGTCATTCAAACATGAATCTTCATTGGAATGAATAAGGGAATTTGCAGCCAACTTACATATTCCTTGACCTCTAACAATTTGTGCAGGTGTTATTTCTAGGTCATACTCTTGAAGGACTATCATCCAATGTGCTCTTTTCTCATCGATCTCTTTTGAACCAACAAAGTTCTCTCTACTACATAAGCAACAATGGTTTTAGTTTTAGATTTCAACAGATAAGGTCTAAAATTTGTCACTACCTTGAAGACATTAAAAGCCTATTTTTCAATAGCTAAATAATTTAGTTTAGCCCCTTTAAAACCAGAGTCTGTGAAGGAAATAGGGATTTCATTGTTTCAGTTGTTCTTTTGTATGAGAACGGTAACATATGCACTGTTAGAAGATAATGTACATAAGGTAAAATCCTTGGTGAAGTCAGGGCTCATCAAGGCATGAACTTCAGAAATAACTTTCTTAATGGTTTGGAAAGCCTCCTTTTCTTGATCTCCCCACTTCAAGATACATTTTTTCTTGACTAAGTTTTGTAAAGGTTTGAATATTTCTTAGAAGTTTGGAATGAATCTCCTGACAAAATTAATTTTTCCAAGAAAATACTACATTCCCATTTTAGATGTAGGATGTGATAGGCTAGAAATTGCTTGGGTCTGTTCAGGGTCTATCATCATTCCATTCTTAGATACAATGAAGCCTAGAAACTTTCCCTTAGTAACATCAAAAATATATTTCTTGGGATTGAGGAAAATACGAAACTTTATACATGTTTTAAATTCTAGTCAAGTTTTTATTTGGAGTAAGCATTTTATTTCAAGACACTAGTTCATATTGCTTTTTAGAATTCACAAAATGAGAAATTTTGGTAGAAAAGTTACCAAAATATGTATCAAAACCTTCCACAGCAAAATCATTCATCAAGATTGGCTCGTTAGGATCATAAAGATTGGTGATAATATGCTACATATAACATTCTCAATTAATCTTAATTTTATTAGGCCTCCCTTTCCAAGGTAACCATAAATGTCACCAATCAATGGAAAAATAGCAATTAAAGAGTTGTGACTAAACTCTGCTTAAACACATACCATAATCCTTAGGAATATCAACAACGATAATATTAATAATATGATGTAATCTATGGTCAAAAGATAGTTTGATAAGAATATCATTTAATTTCCTAACTACTTTAATGTTTGTATAGTCAAGTCAGATATTTTTCACCCTAGATGGCTTCATGTCCACGTTCAACTTTTTTCAAATAGAAAGAGACATCACATTAGAGGATGCATTAGAATATATCATGAAATTGTGTACATTTTTGTTATAAATTTTAAAAGTAAGTAAGAAAGGAGGAACACTAGCCTTCTTATTTTGTGTTGGGGAACTATACGAAGTACATTTCTTAATGGTGAGTGTAATTGTCCCAGTTTTATCAAAATTTGTTACTTCATTGCTTAAGACTATTTTCTTACAAGAAACTCCAACTAATGTGAACTGATCTCTACTGCATAAAAAGTATCTTTAGCCACTCAAACACTGAATTGTTAGCTTTAAGTTTCTTAAAATATTCAACCAAATCATATTCTAGATCTGGGACCATAAGATTCTTGGGAATTTGCACTTGTTTTTTCATATTTATGGCTTTAATAACAATAGATGGATCTAAGTCATTAGTAACTGTATTACTGTTATAGACATTTTTGGGCACTGCAACCCCAATCATAAATGTCCATAAACTGAAGGCTCCTAAGTCCCTAAAAGTGTTGCTTCACTACCTAAAGGAACAAGGTCAGCTGATTACATCATCTCCCAGAAGTTCTCCACTAAAAACTGCTCAGAAATGGTCAAAATTGGACCATATTGAATGCCCAGTGCAAAGGGTGCAATGCATCTCACCTAATACACATGGCAGGTGCGATGCATACTGAAAAGTCCTTCTACAGGGTGCGATGGAGGAGAATAGACAAGTGGCGAAGACAATTTGCTAAGTGGATGATCAAGGAATCTTCTAGAAACTTCTCATATGACACTTGCCTCTCAGAATTCGCTCAAGGATGAGTAAGATATCAATGAAATCTCCAAGTGGAACCAAGAACTATCAGAGAGAGGACACTAATCAAAAACCCATAGCTGACTCACACCTTTGCAAAAATCTATATATGGATCTCTCATCCCAGAGATCCAGAGGTCAGAGGCTGGAATTTTGTATCTTGTAGAGAAGTGTTGTTGGTTTTCTGGTGAAACTTCATTGTGTGGGGTGATCTAAGCTTTACTTGAGGTGAAGAAGGGATTTCTTGCTGGAGGATGATGCTGGGTCAAAACATATGGTTGTAATCCTCCTGCTTTTCTTGATATTAATAAAGCAATTCAAGTTTTCCTCCATATTCTTGTATGTTTGATTGTATATGCATTTGTATGGTTAACACATATCTAATCCTATGTTATTTATGAATATAGATCTCTATTCTTCGATAGTAGTATGTTGCTTTGATTCCATAGGTGCTCTTTGAAGCTGGGAAGACGAAGAAGAAGCAGCAAAGACCTATCAGGAAGGACAGGAATCAAGCAAGGAAACCAAGCGCAAGACTAAGGTTGGCGTCCTTTGTTCCACTCTTATCTATTTTCATAAAGGAAAGTGAAAGTAGACTTTACTTGTTTGTTTCTAAGATGTCTACCAGTCTTAGTGGGAATAACAGCTCCGAGTGGACACTATTCTCGGTAACAAAATGGCGAATCTGCTGGGGAGCGAATAGATTGTTTGTTAGTCTATCTTTGTTTGTTTTATAAACTTATAGACGGAGCCTGAAGTCAAGCCAACTAGCCTTCGAACTGCATTTGTTATACAAATGCAAAGTAGATCAATGCTGCTTCAGTCTATCTCTAGGTTTTGTTTATAAATTGAACAATCGATCTGCAAACGTTCTAATTGCCCTAAGTGGTGGCTCTAGTAACCTTCTTAGATCAACCCCTATGATTTACATATACTGAACATCACTTACTCGGCCTAATCCCTGAACTGAATTGCAAATTGTGAGCAAAAACTGGTTAAAAGTCTCGCACTGGTACCATTGCACCCTGCCTTCAAGGCAGTCGGTATGCATCGCACTCCCTGTGTGCAGTAGGTGCACTGCATACTGGATTCCCTGTGTGACAGGTGCGATGGTCAGGAAAGGTTAAATTTACCTTTAGACTTTGGTTTTTTCTTCACTATTTTCATTTCTATTCAGGAGTTTTGCTGTCCGTGGTCAGTATATCTTTGTGAAAACCCCCTTCTCTTCCATCATTCCGCCTCTATTTTGGAAAGAACTGTAAGTGTTTTTATGTATTGTGCGCCGTTTTCAGTTCTCTTTTGCAAAGAAGTAGCATAGTCGAACTGTCGTTTCTTAATCTGTAAGTGTAGTAAGTATCGTTTTCAGTTATAGAAGAGAGTCCCATTGTTCTTGATAGTCGATTGTACTGTTACTCTTGTATATGATTTGAATTAGTAGTTTTTAAAGTGTCGAAAAACAATTTTCATTTCGAAATCGCAAAGTGTCTCCCTTATCTTCACTTCATTTTGAAAAGAAATTTGTTAAGTATTATCGCTTTGGAAATAATTCAGATTTGCACTTAGCTTTGTTATCATCATTTATACATTAAGAAGGCTGAAAAAAATACATGCATGTGGATTTGCGTTTAGACTACTTGGTTTGATTTAGGACAGTGCATTTAGTGTGTGCTCTGTGCTCTTTGTTGAAAGACTCTCAACTTTCTTTCCTTAGTAGCTAGGATTTTCATTGCCAAAAGAAGATTAAACAGTTGTTTATCATCTTAGACT
>APFE030733119.1:145635-160422 GCA_000404065.3 Pinus taeda | reverse complement strand
TCATTACAGTACCTGCATGCCCAAAGTAAGCTACAACTGACCCAACATTACAAGTGGATGGGGTTTCTACAATAATTTCATAAGTAAAATAAAGGCATCAAAAACAAGTTAGCCACCATACTTTCAAAGCCACCCACATCAAATATCATAACTTTGGGAAATCTAATCCATATGGAGCCATTCACCCATGATGCATACAAAGAGGAATATTCATAGGATGAGGACTTCAAGGAGTTGTTTAATAGTTGTAGATACATATTCATGTTCATGATGGTGACAACATAGTTGAGTGCCATCTCCAAGATATGTTACTCTTTAGGTTGGACGATTTATGTGTTCCTAAAGGTGAGCAATTGTAGTTGATTAAAGAGGTGCACACCTCCAAGGTTATATGGCACTTTGGTGTAGGGAAGACAATAGCCAACTTACAAAGGTATGTGTATTGGCCTGATATGTAAGAACATGTAGCTAGATTCATAAGAGGATGTAAGCTTTATTATACCAACAAGCCTATTAACATAAAACAGGGTCTATATCATCCCTTACCTATACCTACTCATCCTTATGAAAGCATTTCCATGGACTTTGTGGGAGGTTTACCAACAATCAAGAAGGCACATGAGTACCTATTCATGGTAGTTGAAAGGTTCAGCTATATGTGTGTTCTAATGCACTATAAAAGTACCATCATTGGAAAGAAGTATACAACATTCCATCCACAGAAAGATGGGTGGAGAGAAGTGGGCAGCTAAACTTTGATGTATCTTTTGAGGGCTTACAATTAGAAGCATTCAAAGTCTTGGGATGAGAATATTGTATATATACAACACTCTTATAATATAGAATCCCACACTTCTACTTGTGATTCCCCATTTAAATTTTGTTTTGGATATTTCCCACCTTCACCTTTGGATATTGCATATGGGAAGAAAGGACAAGTGAGGGAGGATATTACAAGGGATTCCTTAAGGGTAGAAATATTTGTAGAAAAGATCAGGAAAATTGACATATAGGTAGAAGTTATAGGAAAATTATAAGTCCAAGCATGATCAATATGAAATAGAAAATTAATCCAAGGTGGGAGACATAGTATGGTTACAATTAAACAAGGAGAGGGTACAAGGTCCTAGTAAGAAAATTAAGGCTTTATGGTATGGTTTCTTTGAGATATTGGAAAAGGTGGGAGATAATTTATATATACTCAAACTACCCCCATACATGTGCATTTACTCAGTTGTGAATGTAGAGAATCTAAAACTCTATGAGCCTTCCATGCTAGACTAGGATGAGGAACAAGTATATACTTTTGTGGAGGATTTGGCACTAGATGCTCAAGGACAATTGACATGTGATACAATTTTGTAGAAGAGTTCCAAAACTACAAGACATGGGTAGCATGCCATTTGTTAGATTGGAGTCGTGTGTCCTCGTATTTCTCGAGCTGGTGTGAGGAATTTTAGCATACTCTTCAGAGGTTCAAGTAACTTACTGAGTCCATCATCTTAATTGGTACCAGAGCCCTATTCTAGTCCTGAGTTATAAACTACAGATAGAGTCTAAAGCCAGCTAGGAAGCCTTCTAAATCTCTTGTTCTACAATTGCTGAGTAGATAAGCGCTACTTTAGTCAATCTCTGGTATAGTTTGTAAACATGGCCAACTTGTTACACTCTTTCTCATATATAGATCGAAAAGTAAGACTGAAGTTTCTGCTCGCTCTCTTGAATCTGATATAGACACTATTGAAACTCATGATGCTGTTGAAAATCCCGAGAATTGGAATCCTCCTGCTCTCCATGCTACTGATGTCTATAAAATACCTGTGTCCTTTTTTTTTAAATGCAAATCCTTTTTGAAAGATATAGAAGTTACTATAAAGATTTATGGTCTCGCAGTTCAAATAATCGCTCTGAATTTATTCTCTGAAGATGAGATTAATAAATTTAGACAATATGTGAAATATCAGCAATATGCTTATCTTCACTTTGGTGGTATAAGAATTGGTCTTGCTCCTTTGTTCCGACATGGATTAAATACCCCCTGCATTGTTGAACTCTTTGATACCCGTCATCAAACCTATGACAATGCACGAATAGGAACTATTATGGGAAATCTTTCCACTGGATGTCAATATGGTACAATATTTCCTGATTACTCTATCAGTTTGAATGATGTCCATCTTAAAGATTGTTGGAAAATGTTAGTAGGATTTCAAGGTCTTAAAATGATCGAAGATAGTGAATATCTTTCTACTTTAGTTCAAGCTTCTTTCCAGTTAACCAACATGGCTCATCCTAAGTTGAAACAATAAAGGATTGTGTCACTTTTGGTCTGTCCAATGCCCAAGTTGAAGGTGTATTATATGATCCGACTGAATTGCCAAGCAATTGGTATTTTCAATACAAGTCACTCACAGATGACAGAAAGCCTGAGTCTAAGCTTAAAAGAGTCTCTATTGACAATGGTCAAGTCAAGATAATTCCTAAAAAACTAGAGATTCCTTGACCTATTGCCAGGCCTCGTAGATATGTCATCCATGTACCTCCAACTGAAGCATCGTCTTCCAGAAGTGTTGAGTTACCTCCAATCGAAGCAGTTAGTCTTGTCGAACCTCAGTTGTCTCTGACTGAGTTGTATATACCCGAATCAAAACCTTTTTTAGCTGTAAATAAAATGCATCGTATTTCTCATACCCACTATCCTCCTGTTGAAGAATGGCAGTATGCAAATTGTCATTTTGTAAAAGGTGGGAAATGGCCTCCTAAGACAAAGTTTTGCACCACCTCTTATACATCTAAACAGCCAGCAACATGAGCTGATTGTGCTCCTCTCATAGAGAATAATACCCAAAACACCACTGAATTAGATCAGACTTACCAAATCGGTAATTACCTGACAACATGGTGTGCACATGCCGAGGAATTTCTGGATGATCTAGGATCCTAGAGTGAGTTAATATTGGCTAATCTCAAGCTTCTCCATGATGAACAACAAGAAGAAAAACATAGGAGAGAAGCCAAAGAGAAAAATAAAAAGGAAAGGAAAAGGAGAGAATCCAAGGCACCCAAGTTCGCTATATCAATGGATACTCGAAAGTATTGGGATATAGATGAAAAACAAGAAGGAAGTGAAGCTGAGTCAATTGCTCAACCTGAACACAGAGTAGAGCCAGTAAAGTCAATCAATTTTGCAGAAGCCAAAAAGTGAAATAGCCACTTGAGAAAATGTTGCCTCTAAATTTCCATCCTTCATTCTGCCATCTCTCCAAAAAGCCAATGTACTTCGTGAAGTCCACAAATACCCAAGGGTTGAAGAAGACTTGTTTGTAGCCAATTCCATTGGATATGTTCTAGACTTAGACAAATTCACAAATTCAGCTGAATCCATTCGAATTTGGATTGGTGCTCTTTATCAAATGCAAGTTGTCTCCATATTAGATAATATTTCTATTTTTGCCTTAGCCGAGAAGCGAATGTCCGGAATTGTTCATGACTGGTGGATGGGACCATCAAAAGAAGAAAGAATGCATGTAGCTACTGCAGGATTAGCTACATTAGAATTGCTACTCAAAACTCAGTTTGTTCCTGAACCAGCAGATGAAAGAAAACAAATTATAACAGATCTAACAAGAATGGAATTAAAAGATTTGAAGTTTTCATATCAATTTGGTAACGATTATATGGCCAAAATCTATAAATCTAATCTTACCAATGATTCTACTCAAAAGATTTCCTTCTTGTCAAAGTTGCCTGGAAATTTAGGTGACATGATCATGAAAGATCTGGATGTTCAAGGAAAAAATATTGACCAGACTTACTGGATAGATCTCTTATTCAAGTGTCAAGAAAAGGTTAAATATCTTTGTTGGGAGAAGAAAGCCCAAGATTTCTCTCCTGGTCTTGATGTTTGCTGATTTGTATTACCATCGACACCATTTAAAAAGAGAAAATCCAAAAGGCATGTTAAGTTCAGACCTAAAAGAGTAGCCAACCCCATAAGACCATTCAGAAAGTTTAAATATTTGAAAAAACGCAGGCAACCCAAAAGAGACAATGCATGTTTTATATGCAAGCAAGAAGGTCACTTTGCTCGAAAATGTCCCAAAAGCTCTTCGAACAAGTTGAAAGCATGTATAGAAATTGATGATTTTGTAGATAACTGGTCCATTGTTGATTCTCAAGATTAAGTGTCAGATGTATATATCCTAACTGATGCTTCCCTGTTCGATACTGAGTCAGTCCCAGATATTTGTCAGAAAATGAATATTTGCTATGATTGTTCAGAATCCAAACATGGACCTGACTTGCACTACAGTGATGAATATAGCTCAGATGACTATATAGATGAGACATTTGAATATTTTTCAGATGATACTGTCTCTGCTCTAAGCTCTGTCTCTATAGAACAAAGCACTCAAAATTCAATATCCGTTTTATATTCTCTACCTCCACAATCCATGTTGAATTCTTTATGCCCGTATCCAAAGACAATTTCTCCCTCATCGTCATCTTTGCCTATTTCTACAGCTGTTAATACCGGTGAAAGTTCGTTCCTTAAAAAGATTGTTAAAACTAACAATCTTCTATATATTCCAGCTGAAGTTCTCATCAAAGGAGACTGGATCTCTGTCGATGCTTTCATTGATACAGGTGGTTCTAACAATTTGGCACACCCATCATTATTTAAGGGTTTATGGAAGCCCTTACAGAATTTTGATTTTAGAGACCATTGGTGGCTCTGTCAATCTCACCCATTATGTTGATAATGTCTCATTAAAAGTTGGGGGGGGGTACTGTCAAATTTTCTGCAGTTCAACATTATGATGCCTCTGCAAGTTTGTTTCTTGGAATTCCATTCATTAATTCGGTATTGCCTGTTACAATTAGTGAAGATAAAATTATCTTCAATATAAAAAAAAGGCAATTTCAGTTCCAAGATTAACCTTGGCTAATTCAGAAGCTAGAAGAGAAAATAGCCAAAAGAAAGTAGGCATGAAAAACCCCAAAATGAGTCCCATGATTGGCAAGAAGTATTGCAGATTTATGAGAAAAGGAGTCAGTTAAAACAAAAAGAAAATGGAAATCCTGATTGGTCTCCTGCTCAAATGATTATTTTTGATGAATTGTTGAAATGTTGTTCTGAGAATCCTCAAGCATTCTGGAGTGTCGAGAGTCCACAACAAGACATAATCACTCTCCATTATAACGGGGTTAAAGGTAAATTAATACCCTGCACTCCAAATGATGAAAAGGAAATAAGAAAGCAGATTGAAGAATTATTAAATCTTTAGTTGAATGAACCTAGCTCATCACATTATTCATGCTCTGCTTTCCTAGTAAGAAACCAATCTGAAATTGTCAAAGGAAAAGATAGAATGGTCAGTAATTATAAGCCTTTGAATGCAATCACAAAGAGCTTTAATTACCGTCTACCACACCAGGAAACAATAATGCAAAAAATCCAGAACAGAAAGATCTTCAACAAGTTTGACATGAAATCTGCTTACTACCAGATCCAAATCAAAGAAGAAGATCGCCACAAAACTGCTTTCACATGTCCCGCAGGTTTTTACCAATGGAAAGTAGTTCCATTTGGTTTGAAGAATGCTCCAACGTTCTTTCAAAGATGCATGGACCATATCTTTGGTAAATATGATTTTATTGTTGTATATATTGATGATATTTTGGTTCATAGTCCCGATCTTGAATCACATCTGAAGCATTTACAATTATTCCTTGAAGAAGCGAAACAACATGGTATTGTTTTGTCAGAGAAGAAAATGCTTCTGTTTCAAGACAGTATTGATTTTTTAGGTATTCATGTTATAGATGGAAAAATTTAGATGCATCCCCATGTATTGACCAAGCTTTTTGAATTTCCTGATCAGTTTCAAGATGTCAAAATGATTCAGCGATTTCTAGGAATTTTAAATTATGTACATAAATATATTCCTAGACTGTCATAAAAAACTACCCCAATTCGTAAACATATGCATTCTGGATGGTCACCAGAAGCTACAAAAGCAGTTCAATTGTTAAAAGCTGAATGTCAAAATCTCCCAGAGCTTAAACCTCTAGGTAACAGATTTTTGATCCTTCAGACTGATGCCTCTGATAATTTTTGGGCAGCAGTCCTTTTTGAAAGAAAGGGAGAAAAAGAAGAAACTTTATGTGCATATGCATCTAGCAAATTTTTAATTAACCAGAAAATTTATCTTCCAGCAGAAAAAGAAACTCTTGCCATTTTCAATGGCATATAGAAATTTGAGTTATATTTAGCCCCTGCCAAGTTTTTGATAAGAACAGATTCTATGAATTTCAAATATTTCTTGTCAGCAAAAATTTCAAAACAACTCGCAAGAGGACGACTCTTGGCATGGCAAATTTGGTTTCAAATGTATGACTTTGATGTTGAATGGGTTCCAGGTAACTCCAATTATTTAGATGATACTCTTACTAGAGAAATGAACAAAGTCCATATTCACAGGCAAAGAACAAATATTTTTAATCTTCCTGATAAGACTCCTGCAGATGACAATCTTGAAACCTTTGTAAAAAGATTTCAGATTCTTGAATTAATTCTTGGCGATGTGGTTGATGAAATCAAAAAGGTTGTTGGACTGAGACTTCGAAGAAATCACTGGATACAAAGATGTCAAGCTTGGTAGTCCAAAAATGTTGGTGTTTTGCTGGGTCTAGATGAAGAGTTGGTAAAGGTATATCCTCTACCTAATATGAAAGTGAAACTTTATTTTAAAACTCTTGATGATTACTGGACCAAAGAGTACACTGAAGCCATGATCAAAGTTCTGCAGACTCTGAATTATTATCAGATAATTGGAGGAATAGATTTCTCTTTTGTTGTTTACACCTCTGTAAAAATGTTAGATTTGGATGAAATTAATATGACTGAAAGGGTTGGAAGATTTTTGAAATCCTTAAGAATTCCTGGTCTCTTTGAAGAACTTGATGCTACATTTCTTCAAAGAAATGATGAAAATTTTGCAGGTATAGATTCATTCCCCCAGTATGAACTTTTTGAACCATTCGAATATTGGGAAATCAAAGATGGCCATTGTCAAAAGAAGCCACAGACAAGAGCTTCTCAGTGTGTTGAAAGGACACTACAATATTTGAGAACGTTTTCTACACCTTAGGATTATCAAAGTTTAGAATTTTGAAATCCCATTGTTCCAAATCCTTTTGCACAATTATATGGCCCCGACAGAGTTGTTGCATCCATGATAGCCAACAATCAAGAAGAAATCAAGAAAATCACACTTTGGCTCAAAGAATTCCATACCCTCAGGTTGCTTGAAAATTTGTCAATTCTCAGAACTCTAGAAAGCCTTCAAGGAATATTTGGAGTAATTAAGTTGCTAATTAATCAAAAGGCATTAATTACTATTAATGTCATGTCCGGAAACTAGAGTGATGATGTGGTATGTTTAATAAATTTGTTACTGTCAACCAAGGCTTGCTCTTCTATGATTTTTGAATTAGGTTGGCAACATCAAGAAAATATCAATCATAACTGCAAGTTGTGGGTCCAATGTGCCATCGAATGATCTATCAGTATGTTCCAAATCTTCAAGTGGGAATTATTAGATGGAGTGGAAATGTCAGTTCAAACAATGCCTGATTTCTGAAAAAGTAAAAAGGATTCCTTCCTTGACATAGAAATAGACTTGTTTGCCCATATTAATAGGTGGACAAGAGCCGATAATGAATACATCTTTCCACAAAAGAATCTCTATGTCACGACAGATACAATAAAGTTTGATACAGGACAAACTTCACAGGCACCACTAAAAGGAGAATCTCCTATAGTCATGACAAAAGAAAAAGCAGCTACAGTAAAAGGAAAAGAGAAGGTATCCGAGGAAAAGGAAACAGTGTTTATAGATATGTACCAAGATGCTCAAGAATAGCATGACCCCACATGGGAGGACGAATATTTGAAATGGCTAAATCAATCTTGGAAAAAGCAAAAGCTTCCCTCTTCCTCATCTGAATCTGATCCTGAACTTGGATATGATAGAGATCGAAGTCCGAAAGGACCTTGGTAGTGCATCTTTCTTTTTTAATTATTGTACTTAAGAATATTGAGCAGACACCATCTAGATTAATTAATGTCAAAAAAGGACCCTCAATAATTCTCATATGCTTCTAAATATATAAGTATGAGTTTTGTGTGTGTAGATAGGCATCGAGTGAAAGTGTGTGTGTGTGTGAAAGAGTGTTTGTATTCAGTCCTTTGAGAGACTAGAGACTAGCAAGCTCTACTTTGAGGCATAATTTGGTATGTAATATCTTTATTTGAATTAATTTTGAAGCCTACTGGGCCGCCTGTCTGAGGACAGTTTGTTCCAAGATCATCTTAAAGTGAGACTGTAAAGCAAGTTGAAGAAGCGAAGGAGTTACATGTCCTCGTATTTCTTGGGCTGGTGTGAGGAATGTTAGCATACTCTTCAGAGGTTCAAGTAAGTTACTGAGGGTTGAAAAGGCAACTTCCAAACAAGGCTAAATGGTACACGCAAGAGAAGATGGAGGAAAAGTTTCCTCACCTCATTTAGTAAAATATTTTGGGGACCAAAGGCCTCCCAAAATGGGGAGGTGTGACCCATAGTGGATCATTATATTGTTTTTCATCCATATCGAGGCTTTAGAGTGGAAAAGGTGGAGGAATAAGCTCACAAGACTATTTTCACTGACAAGACCAAGTTTGGAAAATTTGGGTCTGAATCCTTCTAGGAGCAAGCATCAAATAATGGTATTTTGGGCAAAAATGTTGGAAATATATTCAATACTGGGGGAGGGGGTGAATCACTAGTGGTGGACTATAATAAATTTTCACTAATTTATAAATCGTTTTCCAAAATTCAATATTCATGGACATGCATAACAATATATCATCAAAATATGTAAGAAACAATAAACTGAAACCATAATAACCATAAGAAATAACCATAAGAAAAATCAACACAACCATGCAGACATTGGGACACAAGTATTTCCGGTGGAAACCCTTTTAGGAAAAAACCGCCCTATTGCTGCTACCTTGCTCAATTCTTTTTATTATTCTACTAAACAAATTATACATGTATTAGCTACACCCATAGCTGGAAGACTTGGATTTCTCTACAATATGATGACACTATCAATTTCAGAAATTTATATCTCTCGCATATCTACGAACTACCATCCGCTGGAAGCGCCCACAACCAATGATTGTCGCTCAACCACCATTGGGCTATCCAACTCCTATTGGATGGAGAAAACTCTTCCTACTATGAATCATCCAAATCATTGTCTGTACTGAAGCCTCCACGCGCCTTCGCTTCCTCATGCGAACAATGTTTCACAATATTTCATATCGGGTTCTCAATTCACTCAACATGAGCAACCCAATAGCTCTAGCATTCCGCTCATCAAATCTAAATCATACTCTGACCCCGGGGGGGAAATTTCTTCTCTTCTACTCACCAAAATTACTGCTCTCAAACACACCTCAATCTGCCAAATTTATGCCATAACCAACACACGAATTCTACATCTGAACTCTATCTCTGATTTCAACTCACAAATATCTGATATATATCTTCATAAAATATGTAAGCAGCTACTTCATAAGCTACTCACTCTCAATTCTCTCACAATAGAATCGTACACACTCTCAAGAAACCAACTAAATGAACTCAAATCCTTCTTTTATTTAACAATTTCTAAGATGATTAACTTAGTAAATGAAACAAGCTATGGAAGGCTCAACAAATTTGTTAACATGCTTCTGATTTGGTTGAGGAAGACTTCTTGACCAAATCAATCACTAACTCCATTAGCCCTTTGATATCTTCAACATTGATCATATTCTAGAGGGCCCACAAAATTTTTCCGACCATATGCCGAAAATTCCTGATTAATAACATCGCCACAACAACCAAATTGGTTGAGTAACATGAGGAATGCAGATAAAAACTCATGAAATCCCTCAATCACTCCCTTAGCATTGTCCTTTGAACTATTGAAGCTATAACCATTCCCTTGGGTCTTTCTCCATGCGATTGGAGCTCTCCAACTACTCCCTTGACCCATCATGCATGTGGTCGGGGCTTAGGAGACTCAAAATCATGCTTCCTCAACTCAAAACTTGCCTCAAATTCTTCTAGGACTTGACCAGCCTCTGTAGGACCTATGGTAGTCTTTGACACTTCAAAATCACTTCACCAAGTCACTGCAACAATTACATCATCAACACAAGTCAAACTAGGTTGACTAGGATGCCAACCAACAACCATACTAGCAACTAATCCATCAAACTTCTCTACAACATCCTTGTCATCAGTATGCAACTCCAACACCTATCAGACATCCTCCAACATCTGCACAACCATCTCAAGGATCCCTAATCACATGTAGATACTCTCCAATACCAACTTATAACATGTCAACATCATAGGAGACCTAATCCGGGACATGGAGACCATGGAGACCAAACCAACAAGGCTGCTGAACTCTAACTCCTGAAGCAACCATCATCAACTTTATGTAACAACATGATCATGTGAAGACTTCCAAGCTAGTGAAACATACTAACATCCAACCAAGGACCATCTCTAAGATAGTCCAAGCTAGTAGACATGCAAGGGACTATCTACAGCTCAACCATACACAAGCCACCTCAATCATCAAACACCTCAACCATATGTATCCCAAGAAACTAAGTTGACATCGATGACAATCAACCACACATCTACAACACTGCAACGCATATGAATGCCAACAAGAAACATTGCTTCTTTAGCACTACACCTTTATTTCTTCTACTCTCCACACATATACCTTTCCAACAGTGTGAAATTCACCTCTACCAAAATTTGTATGCTATGCCACTGGAATTTGACCTTCTTGTTTTAACCATCATAATTTGAGAGGATGCCACATCAACCCTCATTATTCGTGGAAAAGGGTCTATCCACATGATCATGATGAATAAGATGCTAGAAAAGTCCACATTGTAACCAAAATTAATATTTGGAGTCATACCTAACCATTAGTAGATTATCGAGCTATGTTATAACGAAGCCACTAGGAGGAAAAGGGGTTCCATTCCTTTTGAGGGATTCTTGTTCCATAGACAAGTAGTGTAACTAAGAGGGATAGGAAGAGAATACATAGAGGGGATTTGTGCACAGTAGTAGCCCAAACACCATAGTTCTTACTTGTTCAAACTTACAATTATTTTATATTCATAGAAAGAGAGTAGAGCAACCTCACCTTCAAGTTGGTTCCTCTCCTGAAAGGGTTTTCTAGGATATATTTTGTGTCAAATAGTTTGTGAGTTTTTATTTTTCTATTTTCTATTTACCGCATAATTATGATTTGCATGCATATGCAATAAATAGTAATTTACAAATCCATAAATCTAAAGGGAAATAAACACTTATAGTGTAGATTTTGGATTTTATTTTATTAGATCTGTTGTGACACACTGTTTAATGGAATCTCCATTTCAATTTATGGATAATTTATGGAGTCACCAAAATAAACCCATTAGAAAGTAGGAAAATGTATTTTAAGGTATATTTCAAGAACAATACAATTTGAAATTTTGTACATGGATTCCAAAGAAATCCATCCTCTTGGTTACACATATAGCGATTTTACAAGAAGTATTAATGACAAAAATAGTACCTTAGGATATGCATTTCAACTAGGTATAGGAATGATTTCATGGGCATCCAAGAAAAAACCCATTGTTTCCATTTCATCAGCAGAAGCAGAGTATGTAGGAGCAACACGAACAACAAAAGAAGAGTATGTAGCAAAAACATGAACAAGATGCCAATCAGTTTGGTTAAGAACATTGAGAGGTGATCTTAAGGTAGAAGAAAAAAAAGAGCCAAATCTTATTTTTGTGATAATAATTTAGTTGTTTCACTTTCCATAAATCACGTGTATCGCAGCAAAATTAAACACATTGACACCTGTACTCAGTTCGTCCAAGAGCTAGTCAACAATGGTGAAGTAAATCTTCAGTTTTGCAATTCCAAAAAATAGTTGACAGTCATCTTTACAAAGCCATTGGCAAAAGAAATTTTTGAATTTCAAAGTTAGCATTTACAAGTTTTATGTGCTGAAAATCATACGGAAGATGAAGTAAAAAATAACGGGAAGTGTTGAACATAACTATTGACTACATCTTCCAACTATTAGATAGTTTAGTTAGCCAATAACTTTTGTAGTCTAGTGCATTCAATGCACAAGTAGTAGTTTGCAATAATGAGTTAGACCACATAAATAAAGGTGTTAGATTGAGTCAAAGAAGTAGTTTTATATATTCTTTATGTAACTAGTTTTTAATGTGGTGTGGATAAGTGGCATCTTAATGTGGAAGGAGTTATGAAGCTCCATTCATTTCTCAATCTGGCCTAAATTGTATTTCGCTATATCTTTCACTCTTTCTCTTAAAGGCTGACAAAACTTGGTTGAAAAAAGAGAAAAACATTATTAAGAAGCATACAAAGTTAATTTATTATGACACATACCATTATTTTCATCAAGTAGTAAAGGAGAGGAATAAGGATGTTATATTTGTTCATCAGTAAAAGCATATACATAACGAGAAGAATAAGGGATAACATATTGAATAAAAATAAAATTTCCTTGAATAAAATAAAGTTTCCTTCCCGAACTTCACTCTCCTTCTATTTCCTTCTTATAAGGTGTCCTTTTGACGAAGTCAACATTAACTAGGGTTTAGTCCACAAATTACATATCTATCAAATTCCCTTTCACATAAAAATACGACTTTATGACTTACACATCTAAACTTTGAAAACAAACACCCTAAGATTTGGATCAACCCCTCCCCAACCCCCAACCCCTAGAAAATGATGGTCCCCATCTTTCAAAATTCTAAAAATGTAGGATTCCATTATGTTTAAAGTACGATCATGATTACAATATGCCATGGGCTAATCAAGAGAAGATATTTGTGTGGTAAACCAATAACTGTGGGTTTGCAAGTGACTCATAACCATCATGATTACAATATTCCAAGTGCCAATTAACAAAAATTGTTTTTTTTTGGTTTATGCATAATGGTGGGTTGGCAGATGACCCAAAATTATGGCTATTAATTATTTTTCCTAGAATGGACTCTTATTGTAACTTTGCTAATAAATTTTGTTACAGGTGATGAAATCAAATTCTGTCAAAGGGCCATTTAAATATTGAAAATACCTTTCCATTGATATAACAATTTTTCTTTTTGATGACCTATGGAGTGATAAATTCATTCTTTAAGCTCAAAGTATGCGTAGTCACATTTCTATATAGACATGTGAATTCAATCTATGATACCTCTCAAAATAGGAACCCAAATCAAATTATGTAAAAATCCCAATTTAAATAATGAAAAATTATTTATAATGATCTATTTTGAACCCTATAAACTATTTTAGAGAGGTCATGGCACCTGCATGAATTTCACTGAAGATTATTTACCTATGCTCCATCCATTATTGAGCCAGTGAATGTGAGAATACCAAGAGTAGAGGGCTACAAAGGATGAAAAGGGTTTGTAGAGTAACATGGGTTACTATAGAGGCCATGGAACCTCCATATTGTATACCAATGGATGTAGTGAATCCAAGTAATAATTCTCTTCCAATGTTGATTGAAGATCCAAGGGTATAAAACCCTATCATTCTTGTGGACGAATATGGTGATACTTACAGTGTATGGCCAAGCAATTGGACTCCAAAAGTACCAAAAGGAGGTTGGAGATTGCTGTAAAAATTTGAAATTGAAATATGCTTCAAACCCTCATTCACATGGAGTTGTATCCTACTTTGATACCATTGATTTGGATCTTGAGGGATAAGATCCAATAGGCTTGAATACTGAGAGAGTAGGAAAGCAAACATATAGATCTGCCATAAAAATAATCACAAGAGTATTGATAAAAGTGAAAATGCTAAATACATCACCAAAATATTAAGAGAGAAAGAGAGAGAAAGAAGAAGAATTCCATTAAGAAGAACCATTACATGCAATGAGGCCAATTTTGGGACCTATCATTCTCGACCTTCACTCTGCTCCTATTGTCTTCTTATAGGGTGTGTTTTTGATGGAGTAAATTTTAATGAGGGTCTACTTTGTCAACTACCTATCTACCAAGTTGTATTTTACATAAAAATATGACTTTTTGACTTATACATTTAAACTTGAACTATAACCCCCTCAGATTTATATCAAAAGATACTTGGATTTACTAGGGTTTCTAAATCCATTGTTTGTAGTTTAACATATAGAAGTATTCCTATTTCTACTGTATTTGCATTTTTTGTTGTTTACTACATCTATATTGGTTCCTTTCTCAAGAGTTTGGATTTTTATATCTAACGACTCTTCTACTTCGATTGGGCCAATGATTATTTATTTACTTATCAATGTTTTTGGTTGATAAGTCCTTCTATCTTAATTTCTTGTAGCAACTTCTTATTGTTATTTAGATTCTTTATGTTGGCATTATGGCTAAAGTGTTGTCCTTGATGGCAACCTATTCAGGTGATGGATCACTATACAACAGGACAGTAGCAGAGCTTGTGTACAACAGGACAGTAGCAGAGCTTGTGTACAACAGGACAGTAGCAGAGATTGATGATTAGCTATCAAATATTGGAGAAAATAAGAGATACGCAGGTACACCTTACATAAGGTGCGTACCCGCAGGCCAATGTTACATAAAGTGCGTACATACCCGCAGTTATCCAGTTCATGGGG